>JASAND010026346.1:0-13213 GCA_030248195.1 Trissonchulus latispiculum | reverse complement strand
GGCCAGATATCAAAAATCGCCCTCGTTAGGACATATAAACCCTTCCGTAGATCCTTATGCAACAAACCACGTCTCTCTAGCGTCTTCCCTGAGTCCTGTAGCTTTGACAAAAAATTGGCCATTTTTGGCCATTTTAGCGCCAAGTCCACTTTTGGCCGGCCGTACAGGTGGCCGGCCGGGCCGGGCAGCGAAAAAATATCAAAAAGGTTCACTTTCGGGGTATATACGTTCAGAAAAACCAAACTTCACCTGCTGAAAATGCCCAGATCGTTCTAACACTGCGACAGAAAATTGCATTTTTCCAAGCGTGACTTACACGGAAAAAAAAAACAAACGGACCTAACTTGCCCGGAAGCCAAAATTTTCAAAGTTGGAAATTTTGACCAAAACGTTTTTGCGACTTGTAGTACTCGTCGTGTAGATTCCAACGATACCAAAATTGTCCAGTTTCGTTGAGTATTTAGCTGGCACGGAGCTCGAACGGGTCTCCAAGGGCCGCACTGAGCCTTTTACACCCATATTATAGGGGAGCGCTCTCGCGCTCCCCTATAATACGAACATATAAAAATTCACGCAGTATATACATTCACAATACGTACGTACTTTTTATAAGCTCCACCATACGTAAAGTTACATATATATATATATACATACACACTACAGCGGCTGGAAAGATTGATATTTTCATGCAGTACACATCCTTATTATGATCAGTCTGGCACTAAATTTTTACAATAAGGCAAGTCGAAATAATAAATTAGAAACATTAGCGCCTCAGCAGTCAAAAAATCAAAAGTAAAACTGCAAATCGACTGTTCAGTAATAAGTTTACGTGCATGTGTATATCACATTTACAAAATTAGTGAGAGAGCAACGGTCAAAACAGCTACAAGTCCACGGATCTCAAAGGATACAATAAAAATCAGATAAGATGATAAAACAAAACGTAGATACAGGTGTCCACCCACGTCTTGATTTATCATCTTATTTACATTTGTTTGCTTAGAGGTCACTTCCCCGCACACTGGTTGATGAACTGAATGAAAGGCCGATAACACCGACTTTGTGGGTTCACGCAGAGAATTGATCATGAAAGTCACGAACGCTGGTAAGCTAGAAGCGACAGTATCCGAAGCTCAGTTGGATCATGTCGTGAGTTCGAGGTTTTCGGACCATCGACGGTATCTAACTTTCTTCTCCTTTATTATTTATCCACATTGGTTATAGGCAGGGGCGTATCCACGATTTTGAAAAGGGGGTCCAACCAGGGGCGGATCCAGGGGGGGGGGATGGGCAGCCCCCCCCGTCGCGATTCGAAGGTAGGAAAAATTAAGGAGAGAAAGAGGAAAAAGGACAAAAAACCAAAAACTTTCGCGCCCTCGACGCGAATTTTCTACTTTTTAACCGCATATTTATTGTATTTGTGAAGAAAAAGCTTGAAATGCAACCGATTTTTCGGAAAAAATTACCATTTTTGCCTAAAAATGTCAAGAGTTTTAAAACATTTGTTCAGTTCTTCAGAATAGAAAGAATTAAAGATCCGAAGGCCGATTTTATTGCAAAAACAAAAAATTTCTTCAACTTCTGAGGGGCGCCGCCCCCCAGACACCCCGCTGGAAAAGTTTTACCGCCCCCCCGTCACGAAATCCTGGATCCGCCAGTGGGTCCAACCACAAAAGGGTGAGGGCGCAAGCCATAATATAATTTTCCAAAAATGGCCAAGTTTGCACTTAGTATATACGTATATACCTAAACATTTTAAAAAATTTGAAAAGGAAGGTCCGAACCCTCCTGGATAAACCCCTGGTTGTAGGACGCTTAAAAAGGGTGTCATATGCTATGTGTCATATAAACCCCTTCCCTACTTTAATGTTTCGAAGAAGGGCAACCTACCCTTCTGGCTGATATGATTCTATAGATGTATTAACAGTTGACAGCTCTTCCTGCAGCAGCTGTAGACTTGAATTCACATAGCTCAATTCCAGCTCCACTTGCTCACGCACGCGTTTGTCCTTTTCAGATGTAACACTAAAATAAAATGGTGAATGCTAATGAATGGCGCATTCCTGTTATTGGAACGGTAGGTACAAACAAAGCAAAAATATACCTACTCGCTCACACTAGACTTGCTCTTGCTTTACTCCTACTTTACTATTCATACTGTAGTGCCAGAAGTAATAGATCCGCTTAGTGCCATTACTGCCTCTTTGAGTTCAGACCAGGTCTAGGAGGAGTGCCAGATATATTTTTATTCGATAAACGAGACCACTTGTAGTTACCACCAACAGAAGTTAGTTCACATTTTATACGCCCAAGGTAAAATCACAAATTGTTTCACTAACCGCAACAAATTTTCAGCTCCAGCCCTCAGACGCAATTCTTTGCTAATTTGTTCGTTAACTTGGGACCGTTTCTGTTGTAATCGACTGCGTTTCGTTTGCAGTAGTGGATTGGCAACCTGAAATATATTACTATGAGAAATATATGCAATGAAAAAACTAGCTAAAACAACTAACTAAAAATGTACGGAACATATCTTATGATCACACCTGGTCTAGCCCGGTCTAGACAAAATTTAACAAAATGTTGAAGTCTGAAGTAAAAATAGGTTAAATAATTACAAATCATTATAGTTTTCTTATCGATTTGTATGAGAATAATCTTAATTTTATATACGTACCTACGTCTATATACGTATTAATATATATTTTTTCAAAATTTACACTAAAACCCTATTTTGTTCACTTTTGAAGTCTGGGGGGTCCGGCAGGATTAATCCTCGACGGATGCGACCCAAGTCTGGAGGGGTCTGGACTTATGGAAACTATACTGTAGCTTACCCTTCCGCTTTTGCCATGGCGTCCGTCACCAGTCTTATCATCAATCATGGTGTTCGGTCCAGTTTTCCCAAAACATTACACTTATTTGTACTTGTTAACGAGGAGTCCAATAAAACTTATATGCAATTCCGATAAACGCTCTTTAGTAATATCTACAGTAAACAGCTTTCTTAATCAGAAAAGTACAAGGCAAACAAAGAAAGTAATCGCGCACGGCACGCATATATACGTATTTAATCCTAATCATTAGGAAAACAAAATTAAAAACAGTTGTATACAATGTTCCAAATGCATATACGTACGTATATACGTATATACCATACGTATATGTAAATGTTATCATTGCGAATGTTTACCAAACTCATACTTCACGTCATACTAAACATAAAGTAACGTATGTCTGTGTATACACGTATAGAGGTCGTGGAAAAAACCAAGGTAGTCACTTTTTGGACTCTACAGAACTACCCAGTGGAGCAATCCGGCTATAAATTATTTTCTTATCAAGCCCTGTCTAGACTGTCATTTTGGTATATAAATCGCCTCTCTAGGTCCTGTCGTTTATTAGTAATTAACGGTTAATTTGCCGGGGTAAAAAACCAATGGCGGGAAAAAACCAACCGATGGGGAAAAAACCAACCCCAGTCAGTATTCGGTCAGGGTAACTCATATTAGCGATTTTATGCATGCGACAGGTAAAATCGGCGTCGCTGACTTCATCTCTGCAGTTATTTTTGCGATATTCCTTATAATAAGCGAGAAAATCAAACATCAAAATTTGCAGCATCAACTGGCTAGGTTTCATCAAATTTGCCAGTTTCTATGTTAAAATGCAAAAATTTGTAAATCTTTCGAAATTCGATGAAATAAATTAAAATAAACGTTGTTTCAGTGTTTTTCGCGTATTTCTTTGTCCCAGAGTACTTTTTGGCCGCTGTAGCAGAGCCAAACAGCTGATCCGCCGAAATGAGGTTTTTACCGACTAGCACAAAATTGCCAAGTCCAAATGCAATTTTGAGCTGTTCACGTGAAAGAACGCATTAAACTTGCTATGTGGATGACTTTTGAGCAACTAAGAACCATTTTTGGGAGTTTGGCAGCAAAAGCAAAAATTGGTTTTTTCCCACCCCTTGGTTTTTTCCAATTTTGTAAAAATTCTGCTGGCAGCTTGCCAAGCGTCGCAGGAAGGCGAGACCGACATTTTTGGAAAGAGCACATGTTGCTCTCATAGAAACTATTAACAGTTATTATCTAACTGCTATGGAAAATTTTTTACAGGCTTCAAAAATAGGCAAATTTTGAATTTCTGGGGGGTCAAAAATGCCAAAATTTTCAAAATGTCACAAAATGCTCAAGTGGTCCGATTTAGCTCAAATTTGGTGTGGTAGGTGGGATGGGCCCTACCAACTTGCATGCAAAATTTGAGCCCGCTAGTTCATCCCCATCGCCCAAACGGGGGGTTGGTTTTTTCCCCACCACTTGCGGGTTGGTTTTTTTCCCCGACCTCTATATTTACACGACACGTTAAATAGATTTTTGACCAGAACTTTTTACTGGTTTGAGATATTGAAATACTAACTGACTATACAGGCAGCCAGGCCTAATCGTAAGTTTTCTTATGGCATATAGATATAGGACACCTCTCTAGGGTGCGCCGTTAGTGAGAAAAATTGTCCCAAACTGGCGGAACAAAACCCAATGCAGGAAAAACCCAAATGCGGGAAAAACACCCCGAAAAATTTCTGGCAAGTCGCCAGGAGCATTTCTAACCGTTCCAAATGAAAGAGCGGGTTGTTTTTAGTATAACTGCATCAATATATATATATTAGTTTTTGTTGAAAAATTGAGGTCATAATGCCTTCTGAAATGTTAAACAGATATATAAACATAGGGAAATTTTTTAAAAATGTTTATTTTCGGCAGTTTAAGCATCCTATCGTGTAGAAAACGTGTTTTTCCTGCATTTAGAACCAAACTAGACCCATTTTAAGGCAAAATAAGCATTTTTGGCTAAAATTGAAATTTTGGCTTGAAATGGCTCCATGTCCGATTTAGACCCTCTGGACCACCCATAACAGGACGAACCCAGGTAAAACCTATACCAATTTAATCTATATATAGGCTCTATTATTAAACAAATGTATGTATTGGTTTGCTGGGTTTATTTGAGGCAAAAATAAGTGGGGGGGGTGAGAGTGAGGGGGACGCCCTACCCCACTAGTTGGGGAGGGGGGGGGGGAGGTCGAAAAGTGGGGGGATAAGAAAATGGGCTAAAAATGCTGTATAAATAGCCTGTTTTCCACATACACTGCTATAAGTATATATGCTTAAAAGTACTCAAAAATCAAGTTTTAGCACCAAAAAAGGCGATTGTTGATCAAAAATTTCCGGCGAAGCCGGAAAAATTTTGACCAAAAATCCTTTTGGATGCAAAAAAGCAATAAAGCATTTTTGGCCAAAATTGAAATTTTGGCTTGGAATGGCACCATGTCCGATTTAGACCCCCTGGAGCCTGGACCACTCCTATCAGAACTAACCCAGGTAAAACCTATACCAATTTGATCTATAGGCTCTATTAAACAAATGTATGTACATATATATATATATTGGTTTGACCTTTTCAGCTAATGGTTAAAAAATATTCAATTTTGAAAAGTGGGTTTTTCCCCGCATGTGGGTTTTTTCCCGCCTACTCCAGGTCACCCCCAGGTCGAACTGGAGGGGTTAGAGCAGTGTGCAATAAAGCATCATGAAGCGCAACAGATGCCCTACACAAACATACATTCGCTTTAATCTAGGTCTTTCCAGTAGTTCAGGCTGGCCAGGCAAAGTTTGCCAAACTTCGGCACTTGGACGGACCAAAATTTTTGAAAATTTCAAAGTCTCAAAAAATTTGCACGGAAGCAGCGGAAGCGACAATAATGCAGCCTCTAGGGTTATTTTTGAAGCTCTTAAAAACCTCCTGAAATCATTGGGCAAAAAAAAATTTAATCATAAACACGAACAAATGGTACCGTATTGCTCCATCAAACTTTGCTTTCAATTAATGCATTTTCTGCATTATTGTTTCCATTACGTTAATGATAACATTACGTAAAATGTTCAACTTCTGGAGGCTCTGCACCCAAATATTTTTGAAAAATTTTTAATATATAACTCAATAGCTAAACAATTAGTGACTAGTGACAATAGTGAGAGCATAGGTATATCTTGAAAAAAGGTGGGGGCGGCTTTTATCCTGGTGCGAGGGGTCAGCTAGTTGTGTGAGGGGTGGGGTTCGGAAAAATCAAATTTGCGGGAGGGGGTAAACATTTTTTCTACAAAATTTTAGGGAAAAAATTGCGATTTTGCTAAAAATACGCGATTTACAACCAAAAATTAGCAATACCTAGTACGTAAAATCAATGTATACGCATAAAAAATATATATACGTAGTCATTTTTTTTTAAAAATGGAATTTTTGCAAAAAATTTCGAAAAAATGGAATTCTTTCTTAAGATATATAGCTAAAAATGTCTAAAAATCAGGCGAAACAAAGGTAAAGGAAAGTTGCACCTGCTAAATTATACTTAAAGCTAGTTATTTAATTAATTTAAAAGAAAGCGAATTCTTCATATATAATCAGTTGTAGAGAGAACCAGGACAAAAAGCCAGATCACCGAAGCCCTGTACAATGAGAATACCACAAAAACTGAAATTAGAAATAAAATAAGAAGTGCTGTATTATGTGAACCATCATTTTTACAAAATTGAGATGACATACTACAGCATACAGAAGATACGTACAAATAAACTGATACAAAGATGATACATAGATACAAAATATAAAAATCTTTTTACAGTAAAACCATACCCATAAGGTTGGTATTGGCCAAAGCGTTATATTGACAGTGTTCCAAAGTTGACCCCTTAAACCACCTCTGAAACCTAAGAAATTTTTAATTTCGCTAAGCTTATTTCTAGACACCTGTAAGGAAAACTTAGCTAGTCTTTGCCTTTGGCATAGAGGTATATGTGGACCCCCTCTAGCGTTTGGTATAGACGGCAGCCTCCTGCCTTTTATGCAGGCTGAGTACTGGGTGTGTTTTTTCTCCCCGCCCATTTTGACCTCTCAGCGGGGAAAAAACACACCACCCAATTTTCACAAATAGTCCAATATGTAGTTCTGACCAATTCTGATGCTATTAAACGATAAAGCGGGTCTTGTTTTGTAATTTTGGTTCAAAAAATATGCACTTAGAGGCTCTAATAGCTCATAAATTAAGGATTAAAATTTGCTGCATCATCGTGCCAGGTTTCATATGTTTACAAGGCAAATTTTTAAAAATCTTAAAAAACTTAATGAAATTGCAATTTAACGCCAAAACTAACTTAAATAATGATAAACAATGACATTTGCAAGTGTTTTTGTATATATATATATATATATATATATATATATATATATATATATATATATATATTTGTAGTTGTCTGGTGCCGCTTTTGCTGCGATTTGCGATCATTTCATGGGTTCAGGTGCCTTGACATAAAATGCATCTGACTATGTCCGATAAGCTTTCACGATCACTGGAAACAAAGTGCACTATGTTATTTAGCATGGCCAAAAATGTACAAACAACCTTTAATATATACGTAACAATTAGTGTCCCGCGGAACACCCAGGATCATTTTTAGCACCGTGTTTTTTCCCGCCGGTGTGTTTTTTTTCCCAAATTGCGGGGAGAAAAAACACAAAACAAAATCGATTATTGCTACTGATGTACAAGGGATCGGGCTTTTTTGTCCTGGTTCTCTCTACAACTGATTATATATGAAGAATTCCGCTTTTTAAATTAATTAAATAACTAGCTTTAAGTATAATTTAGCAGGTGCAACTTTCCTTTACCTTTGTTTCGCCTGATTTTTAGACATTTTTAGCTATATATCTTAAGAAAGAATTCCATTTTTTCGAAATTTTTCGCAAAAATTCCATTTTTTCAAAAAAATGACTACGTATATATATATATATATTTTATGCGTATACATTGATTTTACGTACTAGGTATTGCTAATTTTTGGTTGTAAATCGCGCTTTTTTAGCAAAATCGCAATTTTTTTCTTAAATTTTTGGAGAGAAAATTTTACCCCCTCCCGCAAATTTGATTTTTCCGAACCCCACCCCTCCCACAACTAGCTGACCCCACGCACCAGGATAAAAGCCACCCCCATCTTTTTTCAAGATATACCTATGCTCTCACTATTGTCACTAGTCACTAATTGTTTAGTTATTGAGTTATATATTAAACATTTTTCAAAAATATTTGGGTGCAGAGCCTCCAGAAGTTGAACATTTTACGTAATGTTATCATTAACGGAATGGAAAACAATAATGCAGAAAATGCATTACTTGAAAAGCAAAGTTTGATGGAGCAATACGGTACCATTTGTTCGTGTTTATGTTTAAATTCTTTTTTTTTTGCCCAATGATTTCAGGAGGTTTTTAAGAGCTTCAAAAAATAACCCTAGAGGCTGCATTACACGTTTCCGATGTTTCCGTGCAAATATTTTGAGACTTTTGAAATTTTCGAAAATTTTGGTCCGTCCAAGTGCCGAAGTTCGGCAAACTTTGTCTGGCCAGTCTGAACTAGTCGAAAGACCTAGATTGTAGCGAATGGATGTTTGTGTAGGGCACCTGTTGCGCTTCATGATGCTTTATTGCACACTGCTCTAACCCCTCCAGTTCGACCTGGGGGTGATCTGGAGTAGGCGGAAAAACCCACATGCGGGGAAAAACCCACTTTTCAAAATTGAATATTTTTTAACCATTAGCTGAAAAGGTCAAACCAATATATATATATATGTACATACATTTGTTTAATAGAGCCTATAGATCAAATTGGTATAGGTTTTACCTGGGTTAGTTCTGATAGGAGTGGTCCTGTCTCCAGGGGGTATAAATCGGACATGGTGCCAATCCAAGCCAAAATTGCAATTGTGGCCAAAAATGCATTATTGCTTTTTTGCATCCAAAAAGATTTTTGGTCAAAATTTTCGGCTTCGCCGGAAATTTTTTGATCAACAATCGCCTTTTTTGGTGCTAAAACTTGATTTTGAGCACTTTTAAGCATATATACTTATAGCAGTGTATGTGGAAAACAGGCTATTTATACAGCATTTTTAGCCCATTTTCTTATCCCCCCACTTTCGACCTCCACCCCCTCCCCAACTAGTGGGGTAGGCGTAACCTCTCACTCTCACCCCCACTTATTTTTGCTCTCAAATAAACCCAGCAAACCAATACATACATTTGTTTAATAGAGCCTATATATATATATAGATTAAATTGGTATAGGTTTTACCTGGGTTCGTCCTGTTATGGGTGGTCCAGAGGGTCTAAATCGGACATGGAGCCATTTCAAGCCAAAATTTCAATGTTAGCCAAAAATGCCTATTTTTGCCTTAAAATGGGTCTAGTTTGGTTCGAAATGCAGGAAAAACACGTTTTCTACATGATAGGATGCTTAAACTGCCGAAAATAAACCTTTTTAAAAAATTTCCCTATGTTTATATATCTGTTTAGCATACCAAATTTTCAAAAGTCACCATGACCTCAATTTTTTAACAAAAACTAATATATTTTGATGCAGTTATACTAAAAACAACCCGCTCTTTCATTTGGAACGGTTAGAAATGCTCCTGGCGACTTGCCAGAAATTTTTCGGGGTGTTTTTCCCGCATTTGGGGTTTTTCCTGCATTGGGTTTTGTTCCGCCAGTTTGGGACAATTTTTCTCACTAACGGCGCACCCTAGAGAGGTGTCCTATATCTATATGCCATAAGAAAATTTACGATTAGGCCTGGCTGCCTGTATAGTCAGTTAGTATTTCAATATATCCAACCACTAAAAAGTTCTGGTCAAAAATCTATTTAACGTGTCGTGTAAATATAGAGGTCGGGGGAAAAAACCAACCCCAAAAAGTGGTGGGAAAAAAACCAACCCCCCGTTTGGGCGATGGGGATGGACTAGCGGGCTCAAATTTTGCATGCAAGTTGGTAGGGCCCATCCGACCTACCACACCAAATTTGAGCTAAATCGGACCACTTTTGAGCATTTTGTGACATTCTGAAAATTTTGGCATTTTTGACCCCCCAGAAATTCAAAATTTGCCTATTTTTGAAGGCCTGTAAAAATTTTCCATAGCAGTTAGATAATAACTTTTAATAGTTTCTATGAGAACAACATGTGCTCTTTCCAAAAATGTCGGTCTCGCCTTCCTGCGACGCTTTGGCAAGCTGCCAGCAGAATTTTTACAAAATTGGAAAAAACCAAGGGGTGGGAAAAAACAACAATTTTTGCTTTTGCTGCCAAACTCCCAAAAATGGTTCTTAGTTGCTCAAAAGTCATCCACATAGCAAGTTTAATGCGTTCTTTCACGTGAACAGCTCAAAATTGCATTTGGACTTGGCAATTTTGTGCTAGTCGGTAAAAACCTCATTTCGGCGGATCAGCTGTTTGGCTCTGCTACAGCGGCCAAAAAGTACTCTGGGACAAAGAAATACGCGAAAAACACTGAAACAACGTTTATTTTAATTTATTTCATCGAATTTCGAAAGATTTACAAATTTTTGCATTTTAACATAGAAACTGGCAAATTTGATGAAACCTAGCCAGTTGATGCCGCAAATTTTGATGTTTGATTTTCTCGCTTATTATAAGGAATATCGCAAAAATAACTGCAGATATGAAGTCAGCGACGCCGATTTTACCTGTCGCATGCATAAAATCGCTAATATAAGTTACCCTGATCGAATACTGGGGTTGGTTTTTTTTCCCATCGGTTGGTTTTTTTCCCGCCATTTGGTTTTTTACCCCGGCAAATTAACCGTTAATTACTAATTAACGACAGGACCTACAGAGGCGATTTATATACCAAAATGACAGTCTAGACAGGGCTTGATAAGAAAATAATTTATAGCCGGATTGCTCACTGGGTAGTTCTGTAGAGTACAAAAAGTGACTGCCTTGGTTTTCAACCGACCTCTATATAAACGATGTATACAAAGACATACGTTACTTTATGTTGAGTATGACGTGAAGTATGGAATTGAGTAAACATTCGCAATATTGGCGCATTTGCATATACGTATGGTATATACGTATATACGTACATATATGCATTTGGAACATTGTATACAACTGTTTTTAATTTTGTTTTCCTAATGATTAGGATTAAATACGTATATATGCGTGCCGTGCCAGTCCCTTATTTTGTTTGCTTTTGTACTTTCTGATTAAGAAAGCTGTTTACTGTAGATATTACTAATGAGCGTTTATCGGAATTTCATATAAGTTTTATTGGACTCCTCGTTAACAAGTACAAATAAGTGTACATAATGTTTCTGGAAAAGCTGGACCGAACATCATGATTGATGATAAGACTGGTGACGGACGCCATAACGAAAACGGAAGGGTAAACTACAGTATAGTTTCCATAAGTCGAACCCCTCCAGACTTGGGTCGCATCCGTCGAGGATTAATCCCATGCCAGTAGGACTCGCAGACTTCAAAAGTGAACAAAATAGGTTTTTAGTGTAAATTTTGAAAAAATATATATACGTATATAGACGTATGTACGTATATAAAATTGCCATTATTCTCATACAAATCGATAAGAAAACTATAATGATTTGTAATTATTTAACCTATTTGCCACTTCAGACTTCAACATTTTGTTAAATTTTGTCTAGACCAGACTAGACCCAAGGTGTGATCCTCAGATATGTTTCGTACATTTTTGGTCAGTTGTTTTAGCTAGTTTTTTCATTACATATATTTCTCATAGTAATATATTTCAGGTTGCCAATCCACTACTGCAAACGAAACGCAGTCGATTACAACAGAAACGGTCCCAAGTTAACGAACAAATTAGCAAGGAGTAGCGTCTAGGGGCTGGAGCTGAAAATTTGTTGCAGTTAGTGAAACAATTTGTGATTTTACGCCCACGGGCGTATAAAATGTGAACTAACTTCTGTTGGTGGTAACTACAAGTGGTCTCGTTTATCGAATAAAATATATCTGGCTGCTCCTCCTGGAGCCTGGTCTTACTTAAAGACAGTAATGGCACTAAGCGGATCTATTGCCTGGCACTACAGTATGTATAGTAAAGTAGGGTAAAGCAAGGCAAGTCTAGTGTGAGCAAGTAGAATATATTTTACTTTGTTTATACTTACCGTTCCAATAACAGGAATGCGCCATTCATTAGCATTCTTATATCGACACCCAAATTGATGCATCTGAAAGGACAAACGCAATTGCGTGAGCAAGTGGAGCTGGAATTGAGCCCATGAATTCAAGTCTACAGCTGCTGCAGGAAAGCTGTCAACTGTTAATACATCTATAGAAACCTATCCCAACGAAGGGTAGGTTGCCTCTTCAAACAATCAAGTAGGGAAGAGGGTTATATGACCCCTCGCCTGTAACCCCCTTTTTTCAGCGATCCTACAACCAGAGGGTTTATCAAGGAGAGTTCGGACCTTCAACGAAACAAATTACCCAAAATATTTTGCGTGCCTCTGTGCATATAAAAATTTACAAACTTGGCCATTCTGGAAAATTATATTATGGCTTGCGCCCTCACCGCCCACGCTGGTTGGACCACTGGCGGATCAAGGATTTCATGACGGGGGCGGTAAAACTTTTCCAGCAGGTGTCTGGGCGGCCACGCCCCAAAATTGAAGAAATTTTTTGTTTTGCAATGAAATCGGCCTTCGGATCTTTAAATTCTTTCCTATTCTGAAAGACTGAAACAATCAATTTCAAACTCTTGACATTTTGGGGCAAAAATGCGTGAATTTTTCGAAAAATCAGTAAATTTCAAGCTTTTTCTTCACAAATACAATAAATATGCGGTTAAAAAGTAGAAAATTCGCGTCGAGGGCGCGAAAGTTTTTGGTTTTTTGTCCTTTTTCCTCTTTTTCTCTCCTTAATTTTTTCCTACCTTCGAATCGCGACGGAAATTTGCCCATCCCCCCCCCCTGGATCCGCCAGTGGTTGGACCCCCTTTTTCAAAATCGTGGATACGCCCCTGCCTATAACCAATGTGGATAAATAATAAAGGAGAAGAAAGTTAGATACCGTCGATGGATTCTTTTAACCACTCGAACTCGGCCACTCGATCCAACTGAGCTTCGGATACTGTCGCTTCTAGCTTATCAGCGTTCGTGACTTTCATGATCAATTCTCTGCGTGAACCCACAAAGTCGGTGTTATCGGCCTTTCATTCAGTTCATCAACCAGTGTGCGGGGAAGTGACCTCTAAGCAAACAAATGTAAATAAGATGATAAATCAAGACGTGGGTGGACACCTGTATCTACGTTTTGATTTATCATCT
>JASAND010026344.1:0-20122 GCA_030248195.1 Trissonchulus latispiculum | reverse complement strand
CTATTTGATTTGGCCTTTTGGTGCAGCTTCCAAATCAATCCGGATGGGGTGAAATTAAATTCAACCGCGGATTCAGAATGTGTACCATTGACATGTCAAATCATTCTTACAGCATATTTTATGGAATTTGCAATCTCGGTTGCCATTGCGATAGCTTTCGTCTTTTATTGGAGAATTCACAAAACGATTAGAAAAAGCTCCGCATCTCAAATTTTGATTTGCTGGACGAAAAACTCACAGAATCAAATCGACAATTTCGTGATGAATGGCGCATCATTAAAACTTCTTTCAAAGTTTTTGTTTCCCATCAGATAGCGTGGACCACCCATTTTTGCGCTGTGTATAGTCGGAATTAGTGCATACACAAAAAGTTCCAATTCCAGTTTTCTTTTTAGCGGTTACCTTAGCACATGGAAATTACAGAAACGGTAGGCTTTTTCATGTTTTTCTTCGACTGGAACATTAAGTTCAGAAAACGATTTTTGAAAACTACACGTAATATATTTTTGTTTAAAAGACGTCAGTGGTTTCCACAAAGTGCACAAAGTTCTCTACGAAATGATATAAGTGTGGATAACGTTCATGTGCGCATTTTGCCGTCATTCGCAGTAAATAATATAAAGGCTTACGACAGTATTCTTTGATGCAAAGCTTGCATACTATTAGATATTGTACGCTTGTTGTATGTTCCACCATATTGAATATGCTGCACATATGGAATAATAGCCATTGAAGTCAACTGCTTGTAGCTTTCATGTAGTATTAGTCATATGTTCGGATTTCATTTTATCATATTTCAATTGTTGACATAATTTGTCCGTAATTCATTTGTATTCTATTTGTTTGTGGTATCTTTTACCACCTTTTCATAAAAAGCTGAAACAACTTTACCGAAGAACTTAATGAGCTGCTAAATTTTACGTCAGGAAGATGTCCCCTGGTGGGTGAATGCTGCATCCAGCGGGCGAAAATTACGTAACCAGTAACCGTGTAGTCTGCTCAAACTCCTCACCACTCTTGAAAAAGCTGAGAAATGTACCTCAGGACTTCGAAATAGCTGTAATAAATAAAAACGGAAATGCAATTTGTTTTGCTTTGAATCTTTCTATCTATGACAATGAGTTTGTTTTTTACCCGTTCAATGATCCTAATAAAAAATAAACCAGTTTTTTATTTAAAATTAAAAGTGTCAGATGAGCAAATTATGGGAATTGTTCAGTTTTCCAACAGTTATACGACAATAATAGTTCATGTAAAGTAATCATAACGTAACAATAATAGATGTCGTTTTCTGAAGACGAGGCCTTTTCAAGAATAGGCAGATCGCAGTAGAGAGTAGAGTTAAAATTGAGTCTGTAATCTTTTAACCCGTTGAACTCCACTCAAGCTTGTCTTTCCAACTTTTAACTTTTTCATAAAAAGAATCAAGTTAATTTTAACTCTACTTTGAGACAGAACGGAATGGAAATGGTATGGTGATTACCTATTATTTTGTGGGACTGGTGGGTTCTCCGTTTTTATAGCATTCTTATAGTTATAGTTTGTAAAGTCGATTTGTCGTTCACTGTTATAATAAATGAATTGGAATGAATAAGAAAGAAAAAAGTTACCAGCGAAGGTTTAAAAATTATTTGTGACTAGTTGGGCACTAGGCAAAAGCTCTGCCAACTGTGAGAGGTACGGAGTCACAGTCCCATCAAGATTCGTCGGAGTTTGTGTTCCAATGTACATGACGTTCACCGCCACGTTGTTGTTACAACGCTGTGTTACAAAAAGTCACAAAAGGGGTGTTATTACTGTGAAAATAGTAATTGTGTTGTGTATAATGACAAAACAACAAAATAACATATAGCTTAAAGCTACCAGTTCAAAAATTAGGATACGACAAAGGTAAATTACTAAACTACAGCAAAAGTCAACTTATGCTCAAGCAAAAACCTAGAGAAGAATCAGAAACTTCCATGTACAGTACTTTCCGTCCTAACTCAACTCTTGGGCCTAACCCAGTGTAGGAAAGCGTAAGATTAACAGGTAGTTTAAAAAGACACAATAGAGAAAACTGCAAAGTAATTTCACAAAGTATTTCCTAAACTAACCAAACTAACTCAAAAAATAGTGAAAATAGATAAATTTTCTTTGCGCCAAAATACCGAATTTTAAACCTAAGTAACGGTTACATAATAACGTAATAACCAAAAGTACATAATAGATAAGACGGTGACAACTGGCAGGCTCTCTGTTATCAGCTTTTCGAGCCATGCTCTGCACGCTAACGGCTCACCCTCCCCCTCCCCGCGATTGCGTACCTAGTGGACCCCCCGCAAATCAGTTCCCAGTATGCAATTGCGTATGCTCACTTTTAGCAGTACGTAAGCCACCCTGCCCCGCAAATGTGACCTATTATTCATCAGTTGAAAAAATGATGGGTGGTCTTTTTTGCGGGGAGGTCTAATGATGGGTCACATTTGTGGAAGGTGCCTTCCTATGGAAAAGAGTGAGCATACGCAATTGCGTACTGGATACTGAGTTGCGGGGGGTCCACTAGGTACTGCAATTGCGGGGGGGGGGCGTTAGCGTGCAAAAGCATAGCTCGAGAGCTGATAACAGAAAGCCTATCCAAGCTTAAGGTGGTGATTCCTTATGAGCATGTATTGTTGATTGATGGACCAAATCACGACGAAATTAATAACTGAAGCTTTCCAAAATAAGTTGTTTTAGAATTCTAATACTCTTCGCGCAGTGTCACTTCAAAAAGTCGACGTCTCCGTTCAGGGCAGTTTCTGCCGATTTCTGACAGTTAGACAGCAGCTATAACAGATACAGCCGATTTTCTTTTTTGGCGTTGAAAACTTGTCATTTTTGTAGAAACCAAAAATATCCATCATTTCATCTGCTGCGCAAGCCATAAAATTAAAGTAAGGGTGCCGATTTGAAGGTCGAGGCCAATTATCCATGGCATAATAATCTTGTAACTGCTATCTCTTGTGCTGCTATCATAAAAAATGTATATAGTTTTTGCAAAAACATGACCAAATTTTTTCCGGCGATTGTGGAGCAGTTAGTATGTTTGCTATAGCGTTGCCACTTAGCTGATGTGTTTTACACAAAAATACCCCGGGATCCTTTTTTAGTTGCCCCGATTGCTGTTTTCTAGCTAAAGTGGTCTCTTGCCAAAGTTGGAACATGTAGATTTTAGAACCAGGTTGCGCAAACATTTTTGCTAATGTCTCCATTACGAAGAGCGATTTCATAATAAATAAAAAAGTGCCCCCAGGTATTTGATAATAAGTGATCTAATAAAGGTTCAAAGTTGATGTCTCAATAAGGAATCATCACCTTAAGGGGGGGTCACTTTTTCGCCGATTTCACTCCTTTTCACATATTTTGTAGTCCCCGCGGATCCTCAAAACAAGACAAGAGCGTTTTGCGCAATATTGCTTCTGTCGTTCTGTGTGAAGAGAATTCTCTCATTTCGGTAAAAATAATCAAATTATTTATATTATCAGTAAACAAGGAACAACTTTCGACTTAATAAAGAAATACCTGTCAGACAATTACAAACAGACATTATTGACTGATTCAATAGCAATAAAAACTAATTTGCATAAGCAGAAACAGTTACAAAGTTGGCAGCAAAAGAACGTTTCTTAGCAACACAAAGATCTATCTTCATTCCTCGCGTAGAGCGCGCCATTCTGCAGAGCCTTTCAAAGATGATCTTGACATGTGTTAAACCAAGAGTTTATAATACCAAGAGTAAGACACTCAGCTCTTCCTAATAGAATAAGCCTGCAAGGTGCTCGAAACATTAAGGCCGAAATCTCGTGGGGGAGGGTTCCTCAGCATGTAAACATACAACGCAGACATTTTTAGAAACGGTCGATTTCGACAAATTAAATTAACTTGAGCTAGGCAAATCTTACAGCAATAATTTTTATATCATTATGTTGCGTAGAACGATATAAAAATTGTATTGTTCGGTTTAGATAATCTATTACAAAAACCGGCAACAAAGCATCCTTACCACGAAAATTCTGTGAATTTCATCATTTCTTAGAAATGCCTTACGTTTTTGCAGAATTTATGAGGGATTGCCTAATCCGAACTATATATATTTTTATATCGTTAAAAGATCTCGTTCTACGCAACATAATGATGTAAGCACTATTATTGCTGTACAATTTTCCTAGCTCAAGTTATAATATTTAATTTGTCAAAAACGCCTGTTATTAGAAAATGTCAGCGCTGTATGTTTACACGCTGAGAAGCCCCTAGATTTCGGCCTTAATGTGTCAAGCATCTTGCAAGCTTATTCTATTATGAAGAGCTGAGTGTCTTCCTCTTGGTATCAAGAGTACATAATATAATAGTAAGAAACTCTTACCTAGCATGTACAAATCATGCTAGGTATGCTCGGTGCGTTAAGACGGGACCCCCGCCGAAAGTCTCGGGGGGGTGGGGTCCTAATTAGCACTAATTACAGGCTTTCTATATAAGCGTGTGTCTGCTCGCTGATTTGCCCATTAGCCTAAGGCTTACTGTAGGTACTTTGCTAGTAATTTTAATTAATTAATTATAACTTCAATTAGGTTAATGCAATTAAAAAACGAATTCGACAACCTTGTAGCATTTTTTCTTGCTCTTTCCAATGATATAAAAATTGTTGCATAATAAAAATTCCGAAGGAAAGTAATCTAAGTGCCACCCCCCGAGACTTTCGTGGGGGGGGGTCCGGACTTAACGCACACAGCATACCTAGCGTGATTTATACATGCTAGTGTAAGAGTTTCTTACTCTTATATTATGTAATTTTTGTTGGTATTATAAACTCTTGGTTAAACATAGGAAAAATGAAAAAGCTAGCTTTAAAAAGATTGTGGTGGAAAAGTTTTTATTATGTATTGAAAGCGCTAGAATTTTGCACGCATGTTAAGGACATATTGTTAAATGCAGCTATCTGTGTTGTTGCAATTCTGTTGAGTGACGGATTTGTGACTAATTTTCAAAAATCAGAATTTTTTTGGAAAATCAGGCGTTTTTGGGTCATGAAAGGCAGGACCTATCGTACTCTTTCGTTTCTCCTTAAAAATTGACAAAAGCTACAGAAATATACATTAGATAGCTGCTCTCTGCTCCTGCGCATAAAAGTAGACATCATGTGAAAAGTAGTTCAGAAATAGAAATAGAAACCTTCAACCATTTCTTTAAAGATTAAACGGATCAGATTAAAAAAATCCGCATCACAGAAACAGTACTCCGGATTAAATGATTAAAATAAAATTCAGCTAGTTAAACGAGAAAATGGGGATTTAAAAGGAAATTTTGTTTTTTTAATGCACCTAGGATTAAAATATTTATCGAATCCTGTTTATTCATACTTCTCGGATTAAAAATGGACGAGTTAATTTTAATCCGATTCGCTTAATCGCTATTCCTTTTAAAGATTAATTTTAATCCGTTTAATCCGTATCCTGCATTTTCAACTAAAGTCTGACCAAAATATTTAATCTGTGCTGCATGCCTGTCCTGAGTTAACCTTGAAGTTAGTCTGTATAAAGCATTTTTGGAAACCTCAGGAGGGGAGAATCCGGTAATACCATTATATCCGGTCTGTATTCTGGCATCGGATACCAAATCGATCAAAACGCTTCTAAATCCTGAAAGAAAACTCCAATTAATGCATACTCTAGTATATTGGTCCTTGGCCCATGACATTTCCGAAAATCCGGTCACATTCTGCTCATGTCCGGTAACCCGATGTCTATGTCACAAAAACTGTACACAACACGATGTGTATGTCGAACAGTTTCGATGATTGAAGTTTAGGACTCCTCGGGTCGAAATTAGTCTGTATACGAAATTTTGTCCGATTTGGCCCAAAATTGCGTGATATATGGTCGTATCAGTTTCGAAAAAGCCGGAAAAAACGGTTTTTCAAGTCTGGTGCTCGGAATCGCGGATAAAAAATATTTGTTTTGGAACAGTGAGTATTTAAGAGGCTACTTTCATTTTACCGGTGTCAAAGTAATCGAATATCCGGTCGATTTCCGGTTCTGAGCTTTGAAATCTGAGATTTCATGGGATATCTCAGTATCCGGTTGGTCGGAAGTCAAATTATTTCATTAAAATGATATTTTGTAGATCCCTAACAAGCATCAACCTCAAATTTCTTCATATCTACTGTAATTTTTGAATTAGCTTTTTGCTGAATACAGTGAATCAAGGCCTACCCCAGAAAAGCTATAACTTGAGCACATGCTTCGGGTCTTATCCAGATTACCCCCCCTCGAGTGGTCACAGGTCGCAAACGTTAACCGATTGACTTGAAATTTAGCTTGGGTATGTTTTTCACAAAGCTGATTTCAAAAATTACAAAAATTTTAATTTTTTTAAAATTTAATTTTTTTCACTAATTTGCGCTGATCATTTTTACTTCTTGGACTAACCTCAGGTCAGGTCAGGTGGAGACCGAACGCGATCGAGAACAGGTTTGGCCGATACTCCAAACTAAAGCCATTGCTAAGGTAATCATTTTAGTGCAGCAGCGGCTCAAGGCTAGCTATCCAGCTACAATGATACCGTTTGAGTTTGCTTGTTTTGTCTAATTGTTAAACCGGACATGAGATTTGATCCCATAAGCTAGCTTTCTCGCATGCAATGTAACTTATTTTTGAACCATTTTTAAAACGCTATCATTCAAAAATTACAGTAGATATGAAGAAATTTGAGGTTGATGCTTGTTAGGGATCTACAAAATATCATTTTAATGAAATAATTTGACTTCCGACCAACCGGATACTGAGATAATATTCCATGAAATCTCAAATTTCAAAACTCAGAACCGGAAATCGACCGGATATTCGATTACTTTGACACCGGTAAAATAAAAATAGCCTCTTAAATACTCACTGTTCCAAAACGAATATTTTTATCCGCGATTCCGAGCACCAGACCTGAAAACCCGTTTTTCCGGCTTTTTCGAAACGGATACTACCATATATCACGCAATTTTGGGCCAAATCGGACAAAATTTCGTATACAGACTAATTTCGACCCGAGGAGTCCTAAACTTCAATCATCGAAACTGTTCGACATACACATCGTGTTGTACAGTTTTGTGACATAGACATCGGGTTGCCGGACATGAACCGAATGTGACCGGATTTTCGGAAATGTCATGGGCCAAGGACCAATATACTAGAGTATGCATTAATTGGAGTTTTCTTTCAGAATCTAAAGCGTTTTGATCGATTTGGTATCCGATAGCCGAATACAGACCGGATATAATGGTATTACCGGATTCTCCCCTCCTGAGGTTTCCAAAAATATATGCTTTATACAGACTAACTTCAAAGGTTAACTCAGGACAGGCGCTCACACTTCGGTCCCAATATTTTTGGTCAGACTTTAGTTGAAAATGCAGGATACGGATTAAACGGATTAAAATTAATCTTTAAAAAGGAATAGCGATTAAGCAGATCGGATTAAAATTAACTCGTCCATTTTTAATCCGAAGTATGAATAAACAGGATTCGATAAATATTTTAATCCTAGGTGCATTAAAGAAACAAGATTAACTTTAATCCGTTTTTCTCGTTTAACTAGCTGGATTACATTTTAATCCATTTAATCCGAGGTACTGTTTCTGTGATGCGGATTTTTTTAATCTGATCCGTTTAATCTTTAAAGAAATGGTTGAAGGTTTCTATTTCTATTTCTGAACTACTTTCACATGATGTCTTTTTATGCGCAGAGACAGAGAGCAGCTATCTAATGATCATTTCTGTAGCTTTTGTCAATTTTTAAGGAGAAACGAAAGAGTACGATAGGTCCTGCTTTTCATGACCCAAAAACGCCTGATTTTCCAAAATTCTGATTTTGAAAATTAGTCACAAATCCGTCACTCAACAGAATTGCAACAACACAGATAGCTGCATTTAACAATATGTCCTTAACATGCGTGCAAAATTCTAGCGCTTTCATACAGCGAAAAACTTTTCCACCACAATCTTTTTAAGCTAGCTTTTTCATTTTCCTATGTTTAACCAAGAGTTTATAATACCAACAAGAGTACATAATATAAGAGTAAGAAACTCTTACACTAGCATGTACAAATCACGCTAGGTATGCTGTGTGCGTTAAGTCCGGACCCCCCCCCCCCACGAAAGTCTCGGGGGGTGGCACTTAGATTACTTTCCTTCGAATTTTTTTATTATGCAACAATTTTTATATCATTGGAAAGAGCAGAAACAATGCTGCAAAGTTGTCGAATAAATTTTTTAATTGCATTAACCTAATTAAAGTTATAATTAATTAATTAAAATTACTAATAAATTACCTACAGTAAGCCTTAGGCTAATGGGCGAATCAGCGAGCAGACACACGCTTATATGAAAGCCTGTAATTAGTGCTAAGTGGGACCCCACCCCCCCGAGACTTTCGGCGGGGGTCCCGTCTTAACGCACCGAGCATACCTAGCATGATTTGTACATGCTAGTGTAAGAGTTTCTTACTATTATATTATGTACTCTTGATACCAAGAGGAAGACACTCAGCTCTTCATAATAGAATAAGCTTGCAAGATGCTTGACACATTAAGGCCGAAATCTAGGGGGCTTCTCAGCGTGTAAACATACAGCGCTGACATTTTTTAATAACAGGCGTTTTTGACAAATTAAATATTATAACTTGAGCTAGGAAAATTGTACAGCAATAATAGTGCTTACATCATTATGTTGCGTAGAACGAGATCTTTTAACGATATAAAAATTATATAGTTCGGATTAGGCAATCCCTCATAAATTCTGCAAAAACGTAAGGCATTTCTAAGAAATGATGAAATTCACAGAATTTTCGTGGTAAGGATGCTTTGTTGCCGGTTTTGTAATAGATTATCTAAACCGAACAATACAATTTTTATATCGTTCTACGCAACATAATGATATAAAAATTATTGCTGTAAGATTTGCCTAGCTCAAGTTAATTTAATTTGTCGAAATCGACCGTTTCTAAAAATGTCTGCGTTGTATGTTTACATGCTGAGGAGCCCTCCCCCACGAGATTTCGGCCTTAATGTTTCGAGCACCTTGCAGGCTTATTCTATTAGGAAGAGCTGAGTGTCTTACTCTTGGTATTATAAACTCTTGGTTTAACACATGTCAAGATCATCTTTGAAAGGCTCTGCAGAATGGCGCGCTCTACGCGAGGAATGAAGATAGATCTTTGTGTTGCTAAGAAACGTTCTTTTGCTGCCAACTTTGTAACTGTTTCTGCTTATGCAAATTAGTTTTTATTGCTATTGAATCAGTCAATAATGTCTGTTTGTAATTGTCTGACAGGTATTTCTTTATTAAGTCGAAAGTTGTTCCTTGTTTACTGATAATATAAATAATTTGATTATTTTTACCGAAATGAGAGAATTCTCTTCACACAGAACGACAGAAGCAATATTGCGCAAAACGCTCTTGTCTTGTTTTGAGGATCCGCGGGGACTACAAAATATGTGAAAAGGAGTGAAATCGGCGAAAAAGTGACCCCCCCTTAAGGTGATGATTCCTTATTGAGACATCAACTTTGAACCTTTATTAGATCACTTATTATCAAATACCTGGGGGCACTTTTTTATTTATTATGAAATCGCTCTTCGTAATGGAGACATTAGCAAAAATGTTTGCGCAACCTGGTTCTAAAATCTACATGTTCCAACTTTGGCAAGAGACCACTTTAGCTAGAAAACAGCAATCGGGGCAACTAAAAAAGGATCCCGGGGTATTTTTGTGTAAAACACATCAGCTAAGTGGCAACGCTATAGCAAACATACTAACTGCTCCACAATCGCCGGAAAAAATTTGGTCATGTTTTTGCAAAAACTATATACATTTTTTATGATAGCAGCACAAGAGATAGCAGTTACAAGATTATTATGCCATGGATAATTGGCCTCGACCTTCAAATCGGCACCCTTACTTTAATTTTATGGCTTGCGCAGCAGATGAAATGATGGATATTTTTGGTTTCTACAAAAATGACAAGTTTTCAACGCCAAAAAAGAAAATCGGCTGTATCTGTTATAGCTGCTGTCTAACTGTCAGAAATCGGCAGAAACTGCCCTGAACGGAGACGTCGACTTTTTGAAGTGACACTGCGCGAAGAGTATTAGAATTCTAAAACAACTTATTTTGGAAAGCTTCAGTTATTAATTTCGTCGTGATTTGGTCCATCAATCAACAATACATGCTCATAAGGAATCACCACCTTAAGGCTTAAGGCAGGCTCTCTGTTATCAGCTCTCGAGCTATGCTTTGCACGCTAACGCCCCCCCCCCCCGCAATTGCGTACCTAGTGGACCCCCCGCAAATCAGTATCCAGTACGCAATTGCGTATGCTCACTCTTTTCCATAGGAAGGCACCTTCCACAAATGTGACCTATCATTAGACCTCCCCGCAAAAAAGACCACCCATCATTTTTTCAACTGATGAATAATAGGTCACATTTGCGGGGCAGGGTGGCTTACGTACTGCTAAAAGTGAGCATACGCAATTGCATACTGGGAACTGATTTGCGGGGGGTCCACTAGGTACGCAATCGCGGGGAGGGGGAGGGTGAGCCGTTAGCGTGCAGAGCATGGCTCGAAAGCTGATAACAGAGAGCCTGCCAGTTGTCACCGTCTTATCTATTATGTACTTTTGGTTATTACGTTATTATGTAACCGTTACTTAGGTTTAAAATTCGGTATTTTGGCGCAAAGAAAATTTATCTATTTTCACTATTTTTGAGTTAGTTTGGTTAGTTTAGGAAATACTTTGTGAAATTACTTTGCAGTTTTCTCTATTGTGTCTTTTTAAACTACCTGTTAATCTTACGCTTTCCTACACTGGGTTAGGCCCAAGAGTTGAGTTAGGACGGAAAGTACTGTACATGGAAGTTTCTGATTCTTCTCTAGGTTTTTGCTTGAGCATAAGTTGACTTTTGCTGTAGTTTAGTAATTTACCTTTGTCGTATCCTAATTTTTGAACTGGTAGCTTTAAGCTATATGTTATTTTGTTGTTTTGTCATTATACACAACACAATTACTATTTTCACAGTAATAACACCCCTTTTGTGACTTTTTGTAACACAGCGTTGTAACAACAACGTGGCGGTGAACGTCATGTACATTGGAACACAAACTCCGACGAATCTTGATGGGACTGTGACTCCGTACCTCTCACAGTTGGCAGAGCTTTTGCCTAGTGCCCAACTAGTCACAAATAATTTTTAAACCTTCGCTGGTAACTTTTTTCTTTCTTATTCATTCCAATTCATTTATTATAACAGTGAACGACAAATCGACTTTACAAACTATAACTATAAGAATGCTATAAAAACGGAGAACCCACCAGTCCCACAAAATAATAGGTAATCACCATACCATTTCCATTCCGTTCTGTCTCAAAGTAGAGTTAAAATTAACTTGATTCTTTTTATGAAAAAGTTAAAAGTTGGAAAGACAAGCTTGAGTGGAGTTCAACGGGTTAAAAGATTACAGACTCAATTTTAACTCTACTCTCTACTGCGATCTGTGTATTCTTGAAAAGGCGTCAGGTCTTCAGAAAAACTACATCTGTTATTGTTACTTTATGATTACTTTAGAAGAACTATTATTGTCGTATAACTGTTGGAAAACGGAACAATTCCCATAATTTGCTCATCTGACACTTGTAATTTTAAATAAAAAACTGTTATTATTAGGAACATTGAACGGGTAAAAAACAAACTCATAGTCATAGATAGGAATATTCAAAGCAAAACAAATTGCATTTCCGTTTGTGATCTGCCATTTCAAAATCCTGAGGTACAGTTTTCAGCTTTTTCAAGAGTGGTGAGGAATTTGAGCAGACTACACGGTTACTGGTTACGTAATTTTCGCCCGCTGGATGCAGCATTCACCCACCAGGGGACATCTTCCTGACGTAAAATTTAGCAGCTCATTAGTCTTCGGTAGCAGCTTCAGCTTTTTTTATGAAAAGGTGGTAAAAGATACCACAAACAAATAGAATACAAATGAATTACGGACAAATTATGTCAACAATTGAAATATGATAAAATGAAATCCGAACATATGACTAATACTACATGAAAGCTACAAGCAGTTGACTTCAATGGCTATTATTCCATATGTGCAGCATATTCAATATGGTGGAACATACAACAAGCGTACAATATCTAATAGTATGCAAGCTTTGCATCAAAGAATACTGTCGTAAGCCTTTATATTATTTACTGCGAATGACGGCAAAATGCGCACATGAACGTTATCCACACTTATATCATTTCGTAAAGAACTTTGTGCACTTTGTGGAAACCCTGACTTTTTTAAACAAAATATATTACGTGTAGTTTTCAAAAATCGTTTTCTGAACTTAATGTTGTCGAAGAAAAACATGAAAAAGTTTACCGTACTGTTTCCATGTGCTAAGGTAACCGCTAAAAAGAAAACTGGAATTGGAACTTTTTGTGTATCACTAATTCCGACTATACACAGCGCAAAAATGGGTGTCCACGCTATCTGATGGGAAACAAAAACTTTGAAAGAAGTTTTAATGATGCGCCATTCATCACGAAATTGTCGATTTGATTCTGTGAGTTTTCGTCCAACAATCAAAATTTGAGATGCGGAGCTTTTTCTAATCGTTTTGTAAATTCTCCAATAAAAGACGAAAGCTATCGCAATGGCAACCAAGATGCAAATTCCATAAAATATGCTGTAAGAATGATTTGACATGTCAATGGTACACATTCTGAATCCGCGGTTGAATTTAATTTCACCCCATCCGATGTGATTTGGAAGCTGCACCAAAAGGCAAATCAAATAGGTAGTTGTCATATAACCAGCAATATGTTTCCAGGTAAAATATGTGGAGAATTTGCTGTATTCACAGATATAGAAGTATCTAAAACTGCAGCATACGTTAACATCTCAGCTGTATAGTAGATGCGCCCAATGTGCGTCACTTTTCTGTCCACGCATAAAGTATGTTCACTTCAGCAAACTATAACTTTTGAATGACTAAAGTTTTTAAAATGAAACTTTGTCAAAGCCTCAAACACATCTATTTCTACATTTCTTTAAAATTTCACTATATTAGGCAAAATATATCGTCACTTATAGCTCTTTATTTGCGAAAAAATGCAGTTTTTCGCTGGCAAAGCTTTTGTGCCTAAAGTGCGTCGGGCACGTCCTAAAGTGCGTCATTTCGAAGCTCCTATGATTTGCATTAGAAAACCAACTTTTAAAACGCTGTATCCCCCGTTTCCTACAATTTTACGCTATGAAAATTTTTTATGAAGTAGTTGGCTTGTATATAAACAATATACATAAAAATCAACAAATTCTGTGATCATCGAAAAATTTGTGAAAATGAGACTGTAATGTTATTTTAAGCGAATTTGAGTTGCAAATGAAGCTTTAACAATTTATAAAATGTAATTTTGTGATTTGAAGCACGAAACAACAAATTTTGGTAAAAAATAAAATGTCTAAAAAAACAATAAATTTGGTATTAAATTGCTCAGAATTATTCGTAAGAATATGTCTGAGTGCTTGTTTTTTTATTAAATTAAGTCATAGAATCAGTATTCTTCTTTATTTGAAGCAAATTTACATGTAAAAGATACAAACGCACATTAGGGATAGGAGCACAAAAACTTAATTTAGGGTGACGCACTTTAGGTACTGATCACCGGTTTGAGTAAAATCGGAATTTCTCAGTTCTAGTACGATGAAATCGGGAATTGTTTATATTTTTGGAATCAGCGGATTCCAACGAATAATTTCATAGCTGACACATTAGGCGTTTTTAAATATTAAGGAGTTTAGGCGCAGAAGATCGAGTTTGGGACATTGCTTAAAAATTGCCGGACACGCGAATTTTATTGAAGGACCATTGAATTCTGTAGCTCAGTATATTATCAACAAATTTTTGATAAATAATTTTTACATCACTGTATACAGCTTGAATAGGCCTACTCAGAAATATAAAAATCGTGGGTCATCTCTTGGTATGTGGCGCATGAGACAAGTTTAAACGACTCACTGACGCACTTTGCGGTATGACGCAGATTGGGCGCATTTACTATATTGATGTGAAATCTTACTAAGCTGCAGAGTGAAACCTTGGTTATTACAACTGAATTTACTGGGACAGTGCTAACGGATCAGAAAACCTACCTGCAAACTGCAATCCAAGCCATGCTAAGCATGGATGCCATGCAGCCAGGGGCACATATTGTGCTCAACACTGCACAAAGGGCGTAGTGATCAGTGAAAAATTTCTCGCCAAGAATAACACCTGAAACATGGAGAAGCTCGAACAAATTCACTTCATCAAATTTCGGATGTCCTATTTCTTGCTTCTAATGCGTTCTGTTTCATACTTTTTGATGGATTGCTGCGGTAGACTCGTGCCCAGCTGTCTTAAGTCTTGGGTCATAAGTAGCTAACACGATCCGGTTTATCCAACCCGGTTGATATCGGCAAAGTCAGCTGCACAGATTATTTCATCCTTAAGGACTCCTTAAGGTCGTCGGGAACCAAATTTCATAGTCACCGATTTCGCTCATTTTCAGGTATTATCAAGAGTGCATAATTGCACTATATATTAGAAGAAGAGTAAGCCACTAGAGGGCTTCTCTTCTTGGCATTGCGTAACGGTGCTCCGACCACAATACGCGAATGTTCCCCCGTTTGGTGGGGGGGTCGACAAGCATACCCCCTCCCCGTTTGGTGGGGGGGGTATGCAAAAAGGGTCCCCGTTTGGTGGGGGGTATGCAAAAGGGGTCCCCGTTTGGTGGGGGGGGGTAGGCAGAAGGGGGTGCCCGTTTGGGGGGGGGGTCGCCAAGTCAGGCTTAAATGGGCTGAATCTGATTGGCTGTTGGCGACCCCCCCCCAAACGGGGACCTCTTTTGCCTACCCCCCCACCAAACGGGGATCCTTTTTCAAATAGAACAAAAACTACCGTAATCCTCTGCTATACCCCCCACCAAACGGGGAGGGGGTCTCTGCAATCTGATTGGCTGTTGGCTACCCCCCCCCCCCAAGAAACGGGGACCTCTTTTCTGCTACCCCCCCCCCCACCAAACGGAGGGGGGGTATGCTTTGTCGAAGAGAGCTACCCCCCCACCAAACGGGGGAACATTCGCGTATTGTGGTCGGAGCACCGTTACGCAATGCCAAGAAGAGGAGCCCTCTAGTGGCTTACTCTTCTTCTTATATATAGTGCAATTATGCACTCTTGGTATTATATACCTCCATATGTCTCCTAAAAAGACAAATGTTGAGGGTCCAAAGTCAACCCAGTTAAGAGATATTGCCGTTTAAATCCTCACAATTTAATACCTACACCAATAAAATACGTTGATGAGGCCTAGGAAGTCGCGTACACATAGGATGACAAAAGACTTCGGCATGGCAAATACATCCATTTAATCAACCCTCTACCTGTAGGTATTTATCACTGCATACAATACAGAGAAACCAAGCAACGAGACAGAAACAGCGCTTGAACGATTTGGTTAACTCATTCCGACTGTTATCTACTTCAAACTTTAGCTCGCTCTAACTTTTATATACTGCTTTGTGAGAACTTGTAAGAATATAAAATGTTCAGGACATCTAGAGCTTCAATTTGATATAAAATTGGCTATAGTTGAAAAGTAATCCTTTGAAAATACAGTATTTACTGGACGAGGCTTAGTAAAAGCGAAGTTTACGCATAGTCATAGCCAGTTCAACGAAAATAGCAGTTTTCTTAGTAAATACTGTATTTACTGAAACCGAAAAGTAAATTTACTGAAATGTCAAATTGCATTTTCAAAGCTTTCAAAACCCACAAACATTCCTGTCAATAATGAGGTTCAATAGGACAAACTACACCAAAGGCTCCGTGCTACATCTAGTTTGTCATTATGAAATGGCATTATCATGCATGCTATTCTCAATCATGGATACACCTGCAAATACCATACTAACCTACATATTCGGAAGGAGAGATTATTGCAGCCACCGTGAAGTCAGCAAACGCAAGACCGATGTGAAAAGCATTCTGTGGCTTCCTGTTTTCTTTCCACGCCAGTAGTGTACAAATTGTCTGCAAAAAATCCGATTTGCTTTCAACTGCTATCCCAAAAATAAGAAATAAAAATGTAAGAAATAGAAAGAGGCAAAGTTTGTATGTATTAATAAAAATTATATAACAGCAACAGGGCGGATTCTAAATTCGACTTTACTAAACTACTTTAAATCATTACTAGAAGCGAATTCAGTGAGTTTCAGTGGTGCAAGTAGCTCTTCTGGCAACGGCCATTGTTACTGTTTTGCTAAGGATTGCAATCGATGGTTAGATCATGCGGAACCAGCCGATAAATAAAAATATTTTTGTGGTAATTTCCTTGCAGAAACTACTCTTACTATCTAACGAAGCGTTTCAGTTTTCATTTCAGTAAATATAGCTACCCTTACATGTGTAACAGTTTTTTTCCATTGTTGTAAGTACAGGCATCTTTTATGTTGCCCATAGGTTTTGTTTTATTAGATATTTCTGTGTGTTCTTTTATTAACAATTTTTGCGATTCTATAATTATATATTGTATGTTGTTGAAATAATTTCTAAGTTTTAACCTATTCATTATTTTACGCAAATGAGGTAACATTAAATAAACAACTTTTATTCACCAAAAAGTTTCCAATAACTCCAGCAATGGAAATTATAGAGCCTGCAGATACAAAAGCAATTGACCATTTCCTGTATTCGGTGTCCATTTTAGCAGATGCTATGAAATCCGCAATAAGTAGTATGCTAATCTCTTCTAGTAGTAATTTCTCAATACCAATATTTAACACGCCACTGCTACTTAGCAACTAGGTGCATTCATAGTCGCAAACGCATTGAGACGCGCGTCACCGCCGCAGATTGTAACATGCCGTTTTAACCGTTTAAAAATAATTGTAGCGTATTCATGCTCACGAACGCATGCAGACGCATCCATACGCGCGTCGACGCGCGTCTACGCGCGTCTGCTTGCGACAGGAACTATGAATGCACCTTAATGGTGATTTCATAGTCCCTGTCGCCTCTAGGCGCGCGTCTACGCGCGTAGACGCGCGTTGGCGCGCGTTGACGCGCGTCAACGCGCTACACTGCCATGTCACATTTGGAGACGTCGACGCGCGTCGACGCGCGTTGACGCACGTCGACGCGCGTCGACGCCTCCAAACGTGACATCACGTCCTGGTGCTATGCTAGCACTGGAAGCGTCGACGCGCGTCGACGCGCGTAGACGTGCGTGGACGCGCGTCAACGCGCCAATTTGTAGCATGCCAGTTTACGCGCATCGACGCACATCGACGCGCGTTGATGCGCGCAAAATGATATTGACGTTTGTAGACGCGCGTAGACGCGCGTCGACGCGCGTACACCTGCGTTCGCGACTATGAAGGCACCTTAAGGGTGCTGCTTGAGTTAAACTGAACTATGATATCTTGCATCTCTAACAATTGGCTTTAAACCTATAAATAACACTGACACTGAGCACATAAAGCTTTAATTGGATTTGTTTCAGTTCTCGTTAGTGCAAATGACGTTAGTGTGTTTAAGGATTTGCTAATAGTAACAGCACGGCGCAAGGCACAGTTTATAACCTGTATTCCTTACATAGCCAGCTCATCAGACATTAGAACTGCAAGTCAAAGCAAAATGTTCTGGCTCTAAATAAAGGTTTATATCGTACCAAACATGTATATCAGAATAGAGTTAAGAGATTGTGCATCAACGTATTCATAAAACATATTCATGGATATCATCTCGCTCATGCGGGAAACACTTTTTGACAACCAAAATCAAGTTGGGACCTGTTTTTCTCAGAGTTCCTACTAACTATAATTAATTTTGCCAATTTAACTACCGTATTCTCTCGCTTAAGGGAATATGTTCTCATAAGTGAAATACGGACAAAAATGGAAATTTTTCTGATTTCATTTAAGAGAACATGTTCCTACTTAAGGTGGTGATTCCTTTTGGGCACATACTATTGGTTGACGGCACAAATCAAGATGAAATTTGATAAAACCTTGCAAAATAAGTTCTTTTAGCATTCTAACTCCCTCCGCACAACCCCGCTTCAAAACTTCGACGTCTCCGTTCAGGGCGGGTTTTGCCGATTTTTGACATATAGACAGTAGCTGCATAGCTATGTGTAATGAAGTTGCTTTGATCTGAATTAAAATTTGCTTTACCCTTGTTCTTTGTTCAACCTAGTTGGTTAGAGCTCGGTAGCAACTCGATCCTTTACACGGAGGGTCGGCGCGTCTGCTGGGATCAGCAAGCTTAGACACAGGATTCCCAAAAGGTGGTTTGTCCAAAATCGGGTATCCTTGTAGCCAACCTGGGTGGGGTCTTAGTTGTGAGTTCGTTTAGCAAGGGGGGAGTGATTGACAGGGTATCAATAGAAACAAGCGGGGTCGATGCTTGTCTTTCTTTGAGGCTTAACGGTATCAGTTCACAACAGTGAGTGCTGATACGTATCTTGATAAACTGATCAAGATGTACAACTGGACAGTTCTTCTGGGCTCCTTCGATGATCAAGGATTAAGATCTCTAGCTCGAGATCCTTCACTTACTTGTACAGGGAAAGGTTGATCCTGATCCAGTAGCTCTATCCAATGACTGTGCCCTAGATTAAACGCTTTCTGAGGCACACTTCAATTTATTAAGAATTAATATAATTCTCAACCGGTACAATGATTATATGATAAAATAATAATAATAATAATAATAAACCGTGCTAATGATAAAATCAACAATGGGGCAAGACACTCTACCGAAATATAGGTTTACAGATACTAAATACAGGTTACAGGGTTGCCAGAGTTGCCATTTCTGAGATAAATTTTTAATTACTTTTAATTGAGGGACAAGACTTTAGATTATGACTCTTCGTCGTTACTTCTTCTTCTTCTCTTTCTGTACTCTCATTTTCAGCTATGATATCCTACTGCTAAACTCTGTGCTTTCCCTATATGTTTGTGTTCCTGTGGTCTATCTCTTTATCAGTCCTTTGGAACAAGGACAACACTAATAATAATTATCAATGATAATAATAATAATAATTAATTAAAATTAACAGGTACACACAGATTCCGGTCCTTGGGTGAGCCCAAGAATGCTGTTCCAATCTCCTGTAGCGGAGCACACAGCGCACTGTTCCCGGATGCTATTCGGAGAACCTGAGGGGTCTAACACAGGGGTCGGTCTGGTTGGGGGATGCCTGGTACGGTTATATAAACTTCAACAATTAATTAATATAATTTATTAATTTCTCTTCTTTATAGTCTTCCTTGTTTCTGTCACAGGCCCGAGGTCGTCGATTTCTGCTGGAAGCGTGCAGAGGCAATGACCTGTGACGGCTGTGATGTGGATCGTTGTCTGTCTTAAGAGTCACTGAAGGCGATAGCTTTTACTAGGCAAAGCAGGCAGATACAGATACAAGTTCAAGCAGAGTTCTAGCCACCGGCAGGCGTACACAAAGAAAGGCGCACAATAACAAAATGCACGGGTATTTAAACAAGCATCAGCTCCGCCCCTTTCAACTACCTCCCCATCTCTTGGCCAACCCATCTCCTCTTTTCCAGTCTTTCTGTCCAGAAAGTAAGGGCATATTCAATCAAAAACCATAAAAACTAGGTCGGTCCCTTTCATCCCCTTCCCTGACGGAGTATGTTACGTAACATCACTGACAAGTTTCGAAACAGCACAGGAAACATAAAAACACGAAAAAGGGAGCAAATTATCCATCAATTAGCACAATTCTAAGAACTAGCAAAATCACGCCACTTCCCTATAATTTCTAACCAATAAGAAAACACTGCAATTTACGTAAGAACTGCTGACTCTAGCCTGCCTTCAGCTACTACCATAAGAACCTTTAAGAGAGAAAAAGGGTAAAGTCCTACTATACAGGTAGGTAGGTACTTAAGCTTAAATTTTACTTATAATTTCCATAATTTTGATACCTAAGAATTAATTTTCATTATTAAACATTAAATAGTTTAGCTGTTTTACGTAGGAATTTCTACACCTGTGACAT
>JASAND010026343.1:0-69865 GCA_030248195.1 Trissonchulus latispiculum | reverse complement strand
ATGATGTAGCGAAAAACAGATCAAGTAGACTAGTAGCCAGACAGGTATGGGAGGCTGGTGGGATTGGGCCTACTGTTTGGCCCAGATATGAAGGATGGGGGTGTGTAGAAAACATAGGACAAGTGCATATGTCTTAGCTGGCAGCCGTCCAACGCACTGTCGTTTATTTGAGTTATAGTTTCCTCTTTGCAAGTACCACAATTAAAGTGCTCAGGCTTCAGGATTACTTTTAACAAGAGTACATAATGATAGGAGGGTAACAAGCGTCACATTCTATGCAATGAAGGCAAAAACTATGCGATGCGCGCTAACTGCTTACCCCCCCCCACAAATTGACCACTCTCACACCGCCCCTATATGGGTACGTGCTCAAAACGGGGGTCGCTCACTGCTTTGCATAATTACACGCTGAAATTAACAGGGGCCCAATTTGGGGAGGGGGTGCAAGCGTGTATGCTTAACACTTAGATGTACAAAAAATACTAAGCGAGTGAGCGACCCCCGTTTGGAACTAGATACCCATATAGGGGCGGTGTGAGAGGGGGTCAATTTGTGAGGGGGGTAAGCCGTTATCGCGCATCGCATAGTTTTTGCCTTCATTATTGCATAGAGTGTGACGCTTTGTCACACTCTTATCATTATGTACTCTTGCTTTTAGGCACCATGATTAAGCTAATTGTACCCATATGGAGAAAAACGCCAGACAGCTGTATATACTCATTAAAGAAAGAAAGAAATGTGAGTTAAGGTGGTGGTATACTTTTGTGCAGTGATTTTGGGGTGATTTTTTTGAAACACTACAACTTTCTCAATTTTGGGAGTTGGAAAGAGCTTTATCTGTAGAGAGCGCATTATGTGTAGATTTACATAAGCTTACGAAACTGGCTAAATTAGCCAAAAAATACCAGAAATTTTTAGACGTGCTGACATCTAACAGGATGAATATAGACCAAACATTTTGAACATCGATTTCTCAAAACTGAAGAATCGGCCAAAATTGTTTCCTGTGCTAACATACATAGGACATATGGCCGAGGGACGTTTTTTGGATTTGGCTCAACAAGCCTCAATACTCTAGAAAATCCGGCAAATGTGCGGCGACACGAAATTTTGCAACTTTGTATTGTTTTCTCGCAACTGGAGTTGTTTTAGCTCAAACCAAGAAAAACGACCCTCCGCCGAAGTACGAATTTCGATTCTGCCAAAAATCTTCGGAATCCGTCTAGTAGTTTTTGAGAAATCTATGCTCGAAACAAAATAATCGCAGTTTCGCCAAAATGGTTTTTCGGCCAAATCTCTAGCTTAAAACAATAAAGTAGGCTTATAGGGATTCACAAAATGTGCATTTAGACGCTGTATCCATTGAGTATAAATAAGCCAACTTTGTCCTTAACACGTGGCAGTAATTTTGAAAAAACTGATTTCCTCAAAAATGGCCATTTTTGACACTCAAAACAGTTTTTGCTTATCTGACTTAACCACAGGAGATGGCTCAAATGTTGTAAAAGCAAAAATGTTCATTTTCTTGTCCTCTTTCGAGCTATAACAACCAATCCCGTGTTCTGACTACCCACTGAGAGCCTAAGGCCAAAAACCAACCTTTCCTATCTTTTGCACAAAAACTGCGGGACTGGTCCCAGAATGTCAAAGAGCACGGAAATACGTTCTTTTGCAAGTTTTAGTGATTTACGTAAAAGATTAGAGCCGCAAGATAGAATGGATTAGATTAGATGAGTGAAAAATACCCGAAAGGAAACCAGCACCTTAAATAGGAGCAAGCAACAATCAAGCTGAAATTTGGTATTGGGATCTTTTTCCACCTTGCTAAGTACTATTGTCTGTATGTGCCAAGTGGCTGCCTCATTTTATGATTCCACCTTTTTGAATACGCTACACATACATCAAGTAAATTGCAACGTATCTCGTTCGTTTGCTGTAAGAACACCACGCGATCGAGGTTTAGGTTGTTTGTACTATATTGCTGAGAATGTTGCTTTTTAAAGTTAACTGATTAAGTCTTTGGTATCTCGAACATTTAAAGCAATATAAACATTATCGCTGAACTCCAACACTTGATTTATTTTCAATCTTTCAGCCGTTTACAACCCTCAGGCAAACGGAAAAGTGGAGAGAGAGAGAGTGAATAAGGTGTTGAAAGAAAGAATTCAATCCCTGATGTTGCAGAATCTGTCTTGGGAGCAGTCGTTGCGACAAACGTTAACTTCAATTCGTTCAACACCGACAGCATCCGGCGAATCGCCTGCAGAACTCATGTTCGATGGAGGATGCGGACAAAGTTAAATTCGACAGTCTACAACTTTCCAGATGAAAAGAAAGAAGTGCGTGAAAATCCAGAAGCCACCAAGATTAAAGTCGGAGACTATGTTCGCACGAAGTTGCCTCAAGTTCCTAAAGGAGACCTACAATACAGCAATCCAAAACAGTGATTGCATTGAAAGGATCCTACACCTTTCAACTGGAAGATGGTTCTATCTAGAACTCTAGCAAACTTCGCAAGTGCGGTGTTATTCATGGGCAAACAGAGAGCGATGCAAACCTTCATCAGTCGTTCTCTCCCGAAGCCGTTCAACAGCAAGAAAGACAAGCCCATCCGGAAATTTTCGGTAAGTTTTCTTGAATTTTAACAGCAATACTTTTTCGTTTTTGACAGAAGTATCTGGTACGACTAAATGGGTGAAGTCCAGGTCTGGGAGAGTAAACCACCAATTCTCCCCCAAGCACATGTATGGCAACAACTACATGAATGTCAGAACCCCGATGCTATACTTCAGCGCTATCAAGCATCTTCGCTGAGGTTTACTTAAAATCGGTCTAATGTTTTCTTATGCAAAGCATACACTATTCAAGTATTTCTTTATTGTCAAGTCTGCTTAATGAGTTTATTTTGGCGTGGTGTAGTGCTGCAGATCTCTGATAGTGGTTTTGAGGAGAAAAATTCAGTCATGAACAGCAAGTGTAACACGAAAAGCAACTGATGAACTGTTTACTTGATTATAAAACTTTTTCGGTTTTGAATGATTATTTGTAGTTGTATAGCATCTTAGCATGAAAAAATCAATAAACAAGCTGTAGACAACACCACTATCTTCACCAGGTCGCTGACAACAGTTAGACATACTTGATTGATAGATAGTTTAATGGACCCTGTTTGCCAGTTGTGGACTGAACTATTTCCAAGTTGACGTAATTGTTCACAGATTGAACGGTTTTCAGAAAATCATAGCTGCAATAAGCTTTTTATTTTATTGAAAGGATGTGCCATAATCGCGGTATTGTTCCCTATGGGACTGATGCGGTTTCAAATTAATACGGATATTTAAATAAATAATGCATTCCTTATCATCCTCTGCGTTTGGCATTATAATTTAAATGCAATTTAGATGAAATTAAGTCCTATGTTAGTAAGCGCTGGCTATATAGCTTTGTATACTCACTCCTCAGAAAACAATTATTAGTGCTAGTAATTCTGAAAACCAGAAATAAGCTTTAAACTAAAATGTATTCTTGCAGTTGGAAATCGGAAATTAACATGTCTTGCCGGTTTATGATAAGTAGACTCTGGCGAATCCAGTTGCCTCCTGGATAGATTCCGAAAGACAATGCAGAGGCTCTAGACTTGAATCAATTTCAAATTGGTTTAATGGTTTATCGGTTTAGTTTGAAGTGGAATAATTGGTTTTTACAACAGCAAGCTCCCAAACAAGTCAGTACAAATTGTCCGACAGCATTTGCCAGTATTAGCACAAAAATTTGAGCGACATTTAGCCAGGCCATACTGCTAGAAAGATTTAAAATCCAGCGCGGTGTGAGGATGAAGTGAGGTCTAAAGTACAAACATTCTGGGTGTACGGTACATATGGTACAAACAAGGTCCAGCCAATGTTGCTACTAGTTGTTTTTGCATTTGCAGCAAAGTTTCATGCGATGCTTCAGTTGTTGACTTTTTGTCGTTAAAGGATCTGTATACGGGCCCACGTTGGTTGTTGACACGTGACTGCGGTGAAGAAATTGAATAATCTGCTGTCGCAGCTGCTTCGACATTGCAATGAACAACAAAGGATCCGAAAGTGCTATCAGTATCTTCGATGATTCAAAAATGATAAGCGACACTTTGTTGCTCCTGTAGCCTTTGGCAAATATCATCAGATATCCGCCGAGATACGCATGAGCGGTTCTTAATCCCACCAAAATTCCCATTTGAAGTGTAATATGCACTTCCTTTTTCAGTAAACTTTTGTTTGCACCAAACTTAGCTTGATGTTTGAACACCAATATAAAAAGTATATCCAGGTAGCTAACGCAAGTGATCAGCAACAGCACCATTCGCTCAAGTTTGACGAACTTTAGAAATTCTTCGTAGAGAGGTGCCTTTGCTTTGTTATCAATGTAACGAAGTCGGCACGGATCAAAGTATCCCCCACCAGTGCCGAGCTTCCAGAAGATACCATTAGATACGCTTAGCACCAAACATACAAGGATTATTATCATAGTTTTCCGAGGTGTAAAGCATTGTATAAACTTTTCGTGTCCCCCAAATCGCAGCTAATCGTTGTACAGCAGTCAGAGTTTGCAACTTCTGTGACCCGACCAACCAGAGTAGCACGGCAGCTCGAAATAATGAAGTCTTAGAATAGGCAGACAGCACGCCACTAGCAATAACAGGTCCCAAATAAAGAAAATAAAATACACCTTGACAAAAATTGACATAACACTGAGCCATCATGAGAACTCGGGTGGGTATGGTGTATAGTTGACATTTGCGAATGCCAGAAGCAGCTGCGACGTTCACTGAGATAATAAAAAATCCGCAAACCAAGAAGAATGTTGTCATCATAGAATGTGAAGAGCTAGCCTCAGGGCACGTCTCATTGAAATTATCCGTAGTGTTCATAAAGATGAAGCTTAAATAAAAACATAGATGAAGAAGTAATGAAGTCGCTACCTGTTCATACCTGATTGATATTGTAGATGTATCCTATTTCTGGCTCAGTTATTTGGTTCCGTTGGGAGAACTAAATATAAGACAGGGTAAACTCAAAACGATTCACCATAAAGTATAGGCATGTGCTTGATACTTGGTGGGATGGTATCCCGAAGCGCAACAGAAAACATTTTTTCAGTTTTGTTGCACAAGAGTAACAAAAGAAGAACCGGTTTGGAATGAGTACGGCTTAGAGAAGAAGTGAACTCCAAGTATTCAAAGGCGTGTGACCCTATCCCAATTACAGTGTGGTCTGTTAAAACATACCTTTGGTTAGCACGGAAATATTTAAATCTACAGTTTTGGTGCTAGCTGTGTCCACTGGCAGCCTTTATAGTGATTTCTGTCTTTCTACTACTAATCCTTGCACTGACTATTGGTCCCTAGTTCAGAAGAATTTCAGAGCATTGTTTGTTGTGTAAACCAGTGATGAAGCCGGGTCACTTAGGCTTCACTCGGTGACCCGGTGACCCTTTTTTCCAGAAAATTTCAAAATCTGCAAAAAATTTTATTTTTGCCTACGAACGCTAAATTTTTGGCATAAATTACGACATGTTTGCTCTAGCTTCTTTAAATTGTATTTAATAGTAACTGTAGCACTTTCTAAATTTATGCAGAATTGAGTTGGCAAAACCAATAATTTATCCGTCTGCGAAATTTGCAGGGTGTATAAGTGCTTGTCCAAAAACACGGAGTACTTTAAAAATTTTGGTTTTATTATGTATTGCGTTAAAATAAATTAGGTTGCGAAAATAATACTAAATAGAATCTACTAAATAGAATTATACAATAATCATGATACTGATAAAGCTAAACAATAATCTGCTAGAGACCGACAGATTCAAATAACCTCAAGCTCAAGCTCAATGCTCAAGACTAAAACGCAAGAAAAAAGCAAATTAATATTGGACATCGAACAAAAATTTAAGCTAAAATTTTAGCTAGGTAAGCCAAAAACTTCAGATATTTGAGGTATGTTCATAAAACCGGCTCAAGACAGGGTCGAAACTCTTGACCCGGTGACCCGGTTCCATCTCTGGTGTAAACTACTGCGCAGGACTCAGCCAGAACAAGAAGATCATCGTATCAGTTTAACCTCTGTTGCACAGCACAATGATACGTTAAACAGAAAACAATTGCATACATTCACAATCCTCTGACATTTTCCGCAGATACAGTCCTCATTAACGCTGTCGGGCACATGAACAACGCACGTGGGCTCACAGAATGATACTAATGAAGCAGAATCGGATTACTCTTGGGTTAAGGCTTGCTATTGTGAACAATAGCTTACTGGATATTTCCAATTTTTGCATTTTGTTGCTTCTGAAACTGCTTTTTCAGATATCAAAGTTCGGCAAAAGCTTGTTATTTCCATGGAAATGATACTCGTCCTTAGGATGGAACGGATAACGAATTTTTCTCCTCCTCCTAGTAGTGGTGTGAGGTGTCATGAAGGGTAGCTAGATAATAAATTCATAGTTGTAATATATCCAAAAAATAGTTCAAAATAGCCGAAATAGTTCAAAATAAGGCTTGACGCAACCAGAGGACATAGTGGTATCTGACTTGCAAGCATTTAGCCTAAACATAGACAAAAGAATGAATTTGCGATTGAAAATGAAAAACCTTTAAAGAATAAGTCAACCTATTAAACTGCAATGCTACAGTTACTTGGCGTGTTATTAAATCAAAAAATTCTAAACGAAGCTGAAAGTCCATTCGTGATTGTCTGCTAACCACACTCTCAGCGCCTTTGGTAAGGGTAAACGACTACCTTTATACCCTTCAACCTGAAGTCAACAGAAATTACTTTAATATTTCCAAACGTAAATTTCTATTAGATGTGAGCATCTGAAAACCATTCTTATTACCTACTTGAACATAACCAATAACAGGGCTGATCACAATAGTTTGAACTTGATCCCGTCTCCAGGTTTTGGTCTGTTCCAAGTTTTCCTGGACGCACTTGTATATAAGCACTTATGCGGATTTCTCCGGAATTGTAGAATGACTGCTGAGAATCTTGTTTGTTTATCCGTTAATTGAGTTTAATCTATTTATTTGCTTTCCAAAGCTTCCTACTGAACGCAGATGACAGACACACCAGCAATAATTTATTTCTAGCTTCGCTACCTCCCACTCTGCTGGTACTGCACCCCTTAATAATAAAGGTGCATACAGAGTAGCGAACGCATAGAGAGGCGCAGTCGACGCCTCAGACTGTAACATGCCGTTTTAACCGTTTAAAATTAATTGTAGCAAATTCATGGTCACGAACGCATGCTGACGCTTACATATCCGTCTCGACGCGATTCTATGCGCTTCTGCTTGAGTCTGGAACTGTGAATGTGCTTTAGTGCCTTCTACTCCTGATCAACATTAAATATTAATGTTAGATGTACCAAACACTCAAATCCACAAATCAATCTTAATTTAGGGATGGACTAAACATCGACGAAATTACAATCACATTAAAACAGATATTACAGTTTTATGTTTAATATCAGTGTTTCACGCGAATACCGAAACATCGAAATGAGCCAAATTTCATTTCACCGAAAACCGTAATTTCTTTTTTAACAATTTTCTCACTGTTTTGATAATTTTTCACTCATAATCCATTCGAGACTCTCCAAAAGTAGCAGACAAGTCTGCTTATGTCTGCCAGACATTGTGGTGAAAGCAATTGCTTCAAAGTTGAGCATTTCTGACCTGTTGGTTCCTTCTTGCAAAGTTTTAAAATTTCGACAATATAGCCAAATTCGGTCTTAATTCGATGGCTAATAATGAGCTAAACAACGTTTTTAATAGTCCTCGGTGTAGTAACTGCGTAAATAATACATTTACCTTAACACAGTATATACTTGCAAGCAGGTTAAACTTGACGGTGCAACTCACTGAAAAAAGAATCAGTTTATAATTAAAGGAAAGACAGGTTTACTATCATTTTAGCACTGAAATCAACCAACCAACAGAAATTTGTCATATTTAGTTAAACCCGCTATCGTTCTCACTCTACAGTCTTTGCAATTGCTCATCATTGATAATTTTATCTTTTGTGGCTTTGAACCCGAATATCTCTGTCGCCTCTTGATATCGAACTCCAATCTCTTGTGTGATATCTCTGACTATCAAATTTGGATCAACGCGACCACACCCTTCAGCACCTGTGGCTTTGTTGGCTAGAGTATCATTTGTAGACTCGTTAGCTATCCAGTATCCTCAAACCTAAATATCATGACAGGGCGTAGACACCGGGCGCCTGAATACACTGCTTTGCCTAATATTATAAACCAGCAAAATTGCGTAAATCTGACTGAATCCCTTTGTTTGTCCTGGCTGATCTAGCTGAACACGAGTTTGAATTTGAGTTATTTGGATAAGTCCGAATGGTGCAATCGGCCGGCCAGCTGATGGCTGAACCGGCTGGCCTGCTGTTGGGGATGCCTACCTTTTGCAGAATTCGCGGCAGGTGACCCTGCCGATTGGAAAGTTGGTATCAAAATTGTGAGGTGTCGAACTTTATCTATAAAATCGTAGCTTAATTTGCCCATACATTTTGGCTATTTCTCGATGACGAACAGGGATTTCATAATAACTGAAAAGACATCCGCACCTATTTAATCTACATCTACATTTTGATTTCAAGACGGTATTTTACGTTTTAATGAATTGTAATGGTTCAAAGCGTTTCGTTAAGTGGGCGTCGGGTGGCGCGGCTGGATCGGCGAAGCACGGATTGATTCTGAATTTTTCCTAATGGTTGTGCAACAGCGGGTTTGCGCTGATTTAAAGCAGGCGGATTAATTCTAGGAGCTTGACGGAACGTGCATGAACCGAATTCCCCTCCGTCTTCCTAACACGGAAATTCACAGGCGCCGCTCTTTGTAGTTGATTCACGTGACGGAAACACAAATCCCGGATGCCAGCAAAATCTTATAGGTCAAGGTCTTTTATGAAAATTCCCGGGAACCCACTTAGGACCGTTCCCATAATTCCTTACCCAAGCCAATTTCCTAGGGCTGAATCGTCTTTTAGCCAAGGCCTGTTGATTAAGTTTGGGTTCCGAATTGTCAGGGTGAAGAATTGACAATGCCGTATTCAACTCTCTGCCCAAGAAGCGTTTAGCGGGGTTTCTCCTGTGAGCGCATGCGGCACAGAACGATAGGTCAGGAGGAATTGTGCAACGTTTTAGGGAGAGCAATGGCAGAGGGTCGGGCTGCCAGTACAGCTCTCTTGACAGACTGGACAAACCGTTCCGCCAAACCATAGGCAAAGATTTGGCTGGTGGCACACCAACAATGCGGTCTAAACCAGGACTGAACAGGTCTGAAAGCTCGTAAACTAAACCTTTCACTCTCGGTGGCAGCTCCTTAGATTGGTCTTTAATTTTGGCAATGCTAACGTTCAGCAACCCGAAAAGATCACGGCTCAACAACGCAGGACCGTCCACGTTGGTAACCACAACGTCATGAGACCTGAACTGACCATTAAGTTCAACAGTTGCATTTAAAAGTCCCATAACCTCTATGTAGTGTTGTTTCAGTAGCCCATTTTAGTTTCAGTTTCAGTTTCAGTTTCAGTCGGCAACCTAAACTACTTTCAGTTTCAGTTTTAGTTTCAGTCGGATACCAAAAATAATTTCAGTTTCAGTTTTAGTTTCAGTCGTCATCCCAAAATAATTTCAGTTTTAGTTTCAGTTTCAGTCGTCATCCCAAAATAATTTCAGTTTCAGTTTCAGTTTCAGTCGGTGACGCAAAATAGTTTCAGTTTCAGTTTCAGTCGGCAAGGCAAAATAGTTTCAGTTTCAGTCCGAGTATTAAAATAGTTTTAGTTAAAGGAAGTCATTGCAAAAAATTAAGATTTCAGTTTCCAAATGTATTTGGTATTTAAAATTGTTGAAGCGCAGTCTTATTTTTATATCCAAGCTTCTATATCACTTATAAATAAAACTTCATCTTATACTATTTTACTTGCAATTCCTTGGTTATACAATCATTTTCTTAGTAAAGATAAATAAAATATAAGATCCGCTGTGAAATAATTGCTTGCTTTGACTTTCTTTTTAATTAATTATCTAAAACAGCTTTGGTGATTTGCTTCAAAGCATAATATCCCTCCAAAGTGTATGTAATTGTTTTGAGGAAAATAATGGTTCATTGCTGTAACTGAATGCTTTGCCTCCACCTAAAGCCGTATATTGTAGAGGTGCCACAGCCACGTATGCTTTAAAAACTATATGCCTAAAGCAATTGTACTGTAACACAACTTCTTAGTTTTATCTGATAGGCTGAGAGTAAATGATCTAAAAGTAATACTGCTATCTAATATATAATATGATGGCTAAAATTTGACGCATATATTCAATCTTTCGCAAGAAAAACTATTATGGGAAAATTTGCAATTGCCTTTTCAAGGAACTTAAGCATACGCAGAGACTGAAATGACGTTTCTTACGCAGAGACTGAAACTAGTTTCAGTCTCAGCATGAACTGAAACCTGTTTCAGTTCCAGCGAGCAAGAAAGGCTTCAGGTTTTACGCTGAGACTGAAATGGTTTCAGGTTATACTAGTTTCAGTTTCAGTTTCAGTTTCAGTCCTAGAATTGGGATTGTTTCAGTTTCAGTTCCAGTTTCAGTTCAGTTTCGAATATAGTTTCAGTTTCAGTTTCAGTTTCAGTCGGACAGCTTAAATCTTTTCAGTTTCAGTTTCAGTCCACTTTCCCAAATACTTTCAGTTTCAGTTTCAGTTTCAGTGACTGAAACTGAAACATGTAGAGACTGAAATCTAGTTTCAGTTTTAGTTTCAGTGACTGAAACATCACTACCTCTATGTCATCACCCACGTATCCTGTCAACCGTATAGGGCAAGGTTGAAAGAATTTATCTAGAAAGGAGGATCGAAATAGTGATAACAGTAGCACAGATCTCCCAGCGCCTGTATCCACCTCCATAGGAATGGGTTTGTGGTCAATCAAAGAGCGGACAAGAATGGGATCAGTTGACGTAACTGAATTAATGCAGTAAGTGGGACTGATATCTGTTGACTCGGTTATTCCGTCGTGAGAAGAAACGTAATTCACGTTGGCGTTTTTCTTATTTTTCGATTTGCAAACGGTAGCAATATGACCAGTTTTGGAACAGTAGCGGCAAGTCGCTTTCTTGAAATTGCAGTCAGAGGCCCAGTAGTCAGACTTGCCACTACGACAGCAGGTGCCTGACTTGCGGTTCTGTGGAGGAATCTTAGCTTCAGACTTTGACGAAGCCGACAGGCGGTTCGTGGGTTTAATGAAATTAGAGAATCCAGCCAAAGAATTACTTATCTCTTTATCTTGCCGTGAAGCGGACTCTATACCAGTTGAAATGTCAATAGCTTTCTGTAAGATTAAGTCACTTTGTGCCAATACGCATCTCTGAACTTGCTCAGAGTTCATACCGCAAACCAATGGATACCGTAAAGAATCGTCCAAGTCATTGAAATTGCAGAATTGCGCCTGTGAACGTAAACGGGCGAGGAATTGGGCAATGGTTTCACCAGATCACAACATATATATTTTTAAGTTCTTTCTTCAGACTTCAAGACATATCAGCTATCATAGAATATTTGTGTATGCAAATCTACAGGGTTGCTAGTCAGCAGATGTGTTCTACTTAAAAATATTCCGGGATCCCTTTACCCGATTGCTGCTTTCTAGCTGGTCAGCTACCAAATTTGGAAAAAGTAGGCAAAATCCAGGTTGCCCATACATTTTAGCTAATTCGTCGATGACGAACAGGGATTTCATAATAACTGAAAAAATGATCTGCAGCTGTTTGAGCTACATCTACATTTTGATCTAAAGATGGTATCTTACGTTTTAATGAATTGAAATCTTTCAAAGTGGATGTCTTCAAAAGGAATCACCGGTCATAAACGACCCAGATGAAAGAGGGAATACGCTAATTTAGTCAGGCTTTGCATGCCCTGAAATGTAGTGTTGTTGCCCGGCCGGTGTTTTAACTCGGCATTCCGGACCCGGCCGGCCGAGCTTGTGAACCAGGCCAGCCGGCTGGCCGGGCCAGCGGCCGGCCGGCCGGTCAAAAAAGGCCGGCCGGTACCAGTTTTGCCCAATTTTTCGGGTATTTTGCAAAATATTTAGCATTAAGTGATGCATACAGTTACTCTTGGTTATGTATAACAGATAAAATCAAGTACTATCCTTTTTCTGAAGACCGGTCGGCCGGTCAGCCGGCCGGATTGTCGGCATAGTAGGCCGGCCGGTTTTCCTCGGCCGGCCAACGACTACTGAATTGTGACTATAAACAGAATTTGCTCGAGCTTGACATCGTCATGATTTTATTCACCAAAGTCCACCTATACTTTCTTGTATCTATTTCAGCATTTCATTGTTGAAAAACAATATCAGAACGATGATGTCTATTTATACTTTTTCGATAGAGTTATCGTAGCATTACTAAATCATTTATATTATATTTCTAACCTCGTACCAACTATATTTTTAGACTGTATAAGTAGCAGATACCATAAATTTTGTTTTATGAATGTCGCTCGTAAAGCTGTATGCCAAAAATATCAGTCTTGTTGCTGTTTCATTCAATGTAAATTATTATCAAACATAATGGCTTTATAAATCCAAATATTAATGGCAACTTGAAAATTAAGCTAAAAATAAAGTGTTGAATATATTTCAGCCAGGAGGGTGATACGCTGCAAAATCTGTCCTAGGGTGACAAAGCAAAAACTCCGAAATTTTTCGAAAAGTCATATATGTTCCTAAAAATCGGCAAAACCACGAACGGTACTACTGCAGAATTGTGTTTCTAATAATGCTTCTGTTCTGTCGAATTAAAGATTATTCCAAAGAATGAACGAAACACTATTTGAACCATGCAGCCGATTTATAAGCTGCAAACTGCAGCGATGTTATCAGTCACACTTTCCAACAGCAGTCGAGTGCAACACATACTGAACATGCTTCCAGCTATACTCTTTGCTTTTACTCTGGTGAGTTTTTACCTCCAGATTTTTATAGCTTAAGCTTAAACCATTGTGTAAAGAAATTTGTTTCTTTTTATTATTATTAAAAAAGAAACTAATTTCTTTGTCATAGCCAACAGTGTATAGGTGTGACATAAGTTGTAATGTTGCACGAAAACGGATTTCTAACTGAGGTTAAACGTGAGCGGACAAATGCGCAATTTAAGATTATATTTTGTTTTCCTGATGTTTTATGCCATACAAGATTTACAAAGGAGATCAAAACATGCATAGTCTGATACAAAACTAAGTGCCTAAGCTAAACTAAGCTTAAAACTAGGGGCTTTTCGAAAGGGCGTAAGTAGCTAGTGATGATATGTATCAGTCTATGTGGTACTACTTTACTGTAGCAGTGGATGGTAACACAATGACAATGCGTATGTTTTTATAGCTACATATGTATCAGTTCCTCCCCTTCTAAGTTGCACGATAGTAGAAGTCAGTTGCAAGATTCCAGCGCAATGGCGGCTGTCTTTGACGGCATGAACGTCTAGGTGGCAGTTGATCTTGTGGAGGGAAGTTCGCAGCATGCGGCATACGTATTTCCGTATCAGCCAGAACTGCGCGAGGACGGTCGGTCTCAAATTAGCAATCATCGAAATCCTCAAGGGACTCTAATTGCACATCCTTTGATAGGCCTCTGTGCAACTGATCTGCATGGCGGATACAACTGTCGCCATTAAGCATTTCAATTTCGTACAGATAGTTCCCTTTTAAACCCGTAATTTTTCCAGGCACCCATTTAGTTCCACCGGTGTAGCAACGGACCCAAACAGGATCTTTGATGTCAAAAGCACGAAAAGGGTGTTTGAGTGTCGTGTAGACTTCTCTATCCTGTATTCTCGGTGAAGGAACGACCACCGAGTGGTCAATTCCCTTCCCAAAAACAGGAACGCCGGAGTTTCGCCGGTAAAAGAATGAGGAGTGGATCGATATGCCAACAGGAATTGGGCAATCTTTTGAGGAGCATTTCCTGAAGAAGCGCCTGAGGTTGTCATCGCCCTGTTAAAGGTCTGGACGAATCTTTCTGCCATTCCGTTAGATGAAGGATGATATGGAGGACTGCGTCGATGTCGAATGCCATTGCAGGAGAGAAATTCACCAAATTCTCGGGACGTAAACTGGGGGCCATTATCGCTGAGTACCGGCAATCCCGTAACGGGAAAACAATGACCGAAGAACTTGAACGGTGCAAGCGGAGAAGGTAGACTGGTAGACTTCATTTCAAATATCTCCGGCCATTTGGAGAAACTGTCTACTCTAACAACCCCATTCTCCCAAGGAACGGTCCAGCGGAATAGACGTGAACGCGTTCCCAGGGTTTGGATGGCAAAAGCCAAGAACCCGTCGACAGTTTGGGTGGCATCGTAGCACTTTCCCGGCAGTTTCTGCATTGTTTCGCCATGGTTTCAATTTGTTTGTCCATTGCAGGCCACCAAATATGCATACGAGCTAATGATTTCATTCTAACAACCCCCTGGTGACCAATGTGCAACATTTCCAGGAAGTAGGATTGAAGTGAAGGATTTCCAGGAAGTAGGATTGAAGTGAAGATTGAATTCTGGTATGACGACTCAATTACCCCAGAACAGGCATTCATCATGCAGAGACAATTCGTTCCTTTTTCTAAAGTAAGGCAGCAGCGCCGAGCCAAGGTCTTTTGCCACAGGCCATGCAGTAGTACAATATTTCATTCCAAAACTTGCTTAAGAAGAACATCGCTCTTTATATCAAATGAAATTTTCTTCGATAGTTATGTTCCTTTAACTTCAGCACCCATCTTTGAAGTCTTCCCGTTGCAAACGGACTAGCACCTGTCGGATTGAAAATATGAACCAAGGGTTCATGGTCTGTGAGCAAAAGAAAACTACGACCATAAACATAGTCATGAAACTTAGTTAGCCCAAATATAATGGCTAGTCCTTCCTTCACAATTTGAGAATAGCCTTTTTCAGCTGAAATTAGTGTCCTGGAGGCGTAAGCAATGGGCCGTTCTGTACCATCTGTCAATTTGTGAGAAATCACCGCTCCTACCCCAAATGGACTAGCATTACAAGCTAAAGTCAACGGCAGGGACGGATCGTAAGTCATCAGTACGGAGGACCCCAGCAGTAGCAACTTTACTTCTTGAAAAGCTTTCTCGCATACATCATCCCAGTTCCAAGGAACGCCCTTACGTCGTCGTCGTCATTGAGCGAAGCAACAACCGTAGAGAAATTGCTGACAAAACCAGAGTAATAGTTTGCTAATCCAAGGAACGAAACTAGCTCAGACACCGTGGTTGGTCTGGAGATATTCTGCAAAGCTTCAATCTTTTTTGCAAAGCATGGATACCATCGGCATCGATGACGTGCCCACGATAGTCAACAGAATCTTGGAAAATGCACACTTTTCAAGTCTCAGGTGATTCCGTGTTTATGGCAAGCTTTGAAAACGTTTCGTAGATTGTTCAAATGTTCAGTCTTGTCTTTACCGGTAACTCAAATATCGTCCAGAAAAATTGCAACTCCCTGTAGTTTTCCGAAAATCTTTTCCATGGTTGACTGAAAGGCTGCTGGGGCGGAAGCAAGCCCAAATTGCAGGCGCTTGCATTTAAACAGACCCCTATGAGTGTTAATGCATGCCTGGCTCTTTTCGTCCATCTCCAATTGGAAATATGCTTGAGACATATCAAGCTTCGTAAACGTTTTACCGCCTTTCAGTTTCTGGGTCAAATCCTGAAATTTCGGTAAGAGAAATCTTTCCACGGATAGCGAGGGGTTAATCAATACAGTGTAGTCCCCGCAAAGACGTATTTTACCAGTAGGCTTCACTACGGATACTACGGGAGCAGCGAATTCGGCGTGCGAAACAGGTTCGATGACACCTTTGTTACAAAGATCTTCCAACTCCTCTTCAACATGGGGACGAAGAGCGTAAGGAAGGGGACGCGGACCCTTACCGTAATGTGCCCCAAACCAGGTGTAAACAGTTCCTTGAAGTCATCAAGGAGACTTTGAACATCGGGATCTCTACTGTGATCGACTTTATCCAGCTTGCTATTAAGGTGATGAATGCTAAAATTTAAGATATGAAGTAAATCACGACCCAGCAAAGAAGGGCCGTCCACACTAGTAATAATAAAGACGTGGTTCACAGTAGAGTTTCCGTGTTCAACAGTCGCTGGGAATTGACCGCAAACTCGAATGTCAGAACCACTGTAGCTTTTTAAACGAACACGGGTGGGTTCTAGCAGGGTAGGCTGAAAATATTCTGTGTTTACATGGACAGGAAGGATTGAGCTACCTGCTCCAGTATCGACTTCCATCGAGATAGGCTGTCCATTAATTAATGGTTTGACAATAATAGGATCAGTCTGGGGAAAACAACCATGTATATAGAAAATGGGGTTACAATCCTCATTTTCTTCTGACAGGGCGTGGGCTTGGGCATTGGCGGGGTTGCGTACGCGTTTACTTGACCGACACGCCGCACTGATATGTCCAGTTTTCCCGTACTTATGACATTGTGCAGTTTTAAAAGTACAGTCCGGAGCCCAGTGACCCGTACGATTACTGCGCCAGCAGGGACGTGAGGTAGGGGTGGGTTTGCTTGGGTTCGAGGATTTAGGTTTGGGTTTGGCTAGACGAAAAACTTGGTCGTTCGACGAATGGCTTAAACTGCCTTTAGCGGAATGAATCTATTTAGCTTCTTTAGATGCAGACTCAATCCCCACTGCAATCTGAATAGCTCTTTGCAGAGCCAATTCCATTTCCGCGAGTAATCGCCTTTGAGTTTGTTCTGACGCAATACCACAAACTAAGCGATATCGCTAAGGCTTAAGGCATAAGGCTTCATCCAGATCAACAAAATTGTAAATCGTAGCCGGCCAATCAAGTCAGCCACTGATTCCCCATGACGCTGTTTCATAGAGTGAAACTTAAAACGTTCCGCGATAATGTTCACCTTCGGTTGGAAATGGCCCTTCATGGCCGTCATAAGCCGATCTAGAGGTAAGTTCATAGGTCTCTCTGGAGCCACTAAACTCTTTAGCAGACTGAAATTTTCTGAGCCCAAAGCAGTCAAAAAGTAGCCCTCTTTTTATCTTCGGCAACTTACGTCAGTTGTCAGGCAAAACATTTCAAATCTTTCCACATGGTCATCCCAGTTTTCCCCCTGGAAGTTAAAGGAGTCCAAAACAAGCGAAGAATTCCTCGTCGCCATTTGATATGTATCAGTCTATGTGGACTACTTTACTGTAGCAGTGGATGGTAACACAATGACAATGCGTATGTTTTTTATAGCTGCATATGTATCAAGTGAAGGTGGTGATTCCTTTTGGGCATGCATGTATGACATGTATATAAAAAATTTGACGTTTCCGTTCAGTGCACTTTTTAACGATTTCTGACAGCTAGGCAGTAGCTACATAGCTGTGTCTACTATCAAAATATGTCGTTGTGCTCTACATATTTTGCATTTAGAAGTAGCTTTCTAGTTTTTCGCTATCGCGAGATATCCCCAATTTTCTTATATTAGCGTCGAAAACTTGTCAGTTTTGGCAGACATCAAATAATTCAGCGTTTCTTGAGCTGCAAAAGCCGTAAAATTAAATTAAGGGAGTCAATTAAAGGTTTCGCAAAGGCCAATGACGATCATGATGAGGGCATTAAGGCATGAAGGCAAGGCATGATCCACCTGCTATGCCATAGGCTGCTATCAAAAAATGTAGTTATTTTATAAGCACGACCAAATTTTTATAGCGATTATGGAGCATTTAGTATGCTAGCTAGAGGATTGCCACTTAGCAGATGTGTTATACACAAAAATACACCGGGACCCTATCTTAGTTACCCCGATGCTGCTTTCTAGCTAAAGTGATCGCTTGCCAAAGTTGGAAAAAGTAGGCAAAAACAGGCTGCGCATGCATTTTAACTTATTTCTCCATTACTGAGAGCTATTTTATATTAACTAAAACAGGATCAATGTTTCTCGAAAAGGTGTATATCATTGAAAGCATTATAAACTGTTTGTGAAGGTTTCATTACCTGGCTCTTGTTCTCCGCATGTTGTACTAGGTTTGCCTCAGAACATTGGTCTACGGACCAAGCAAAAATGAGCTGACAAAGGAACTGACGTGAATATTTTAATTTGTAAATTTGTAAATTTCCTGTGCTCCCACAAATTCCCTAAACCCTCTGCATTTTCCGAAAAAATTTTCAAAAATTGTAAACTTACTTTTTCAAATTTGACGTTTTTATCGACAGTTTTTAGAAAGGTATAAAATTTTGCTAATCTCCCTGAAATGATTTCTTTTACTCTTCAGCTATTTTACAGATGCTGATGTCAGCAAATTCAGAAGTTGAAGTCAGCCTCTGTTTGAACTGTGATACCGGAAACGTCCAACAACGATACAATGCATGTCAACGAGCAGTTATGTCTGAAGCTTGGGAACGGTAAGTAAATACAAAAGAATAATACAGCTTTTATGTTACTGATATAGATGGTAACAATAAGTTGACTCAGTTGTGAACTTTTATGCAACTTAGCTTTACTGCAAGAGCTAACAATTTTAGACTACACAGCCAACAAAATTATCCTTTCCTAATGAACATTTGAGCATTCCATGCTCAGTATCTTAACTTTCTCACAACTTGCATTCCGACAGCTTAACTTTGTTATCCAGCTGCCTTTTCAAATAAGCATCAACACAAACTATGTGTAGTATTCATCAGATGGGTAACCCCACCGATTCGGTGTTTGTTGTAGTGACTACGACTTTGTGAGAAGCTGGCTCGCATGGACTGGAGTACCAGAGGACGAACTAGACGTTTGCGTTAGAGAGGGATATGACGCCATGGAAATGGTTTATGATGTAGCTTATGATTGCCTTAAAAAGGTGGCAGGGCGCATGTAAGTTGTTACATTGGCTTTCATATAACAGCTGACAGACACATGATGTTGAATTGGTGTGAATGTTCATAAGAAGGAATAGTCAACACCAGACATGTGCAGGAGGGGAAGTTTGGGAGGGGTGAACCCGCCAGAAACCTTATTTTTCCGGTTTTTTGCCTAAAAAACCAGAAATATTCGGATTCTGGGGGATGAGGGACCCCTCTGGGGGGTGAGGTCCTGGTTTGGGGGTGAACCTCCCAAACCTCCCCAAGCACATGTATGGTCAACACTGCCATTACGACATGGGCACTAGGTTCCGGTAGAATTTGCTTCCAACTGTAAATCTTGTCTTAAAAACCACGCTTACGCTGTAGGAGTGATGTTCCTGTGTTAGACCTAAAGGCTGCCTGCGATTGATCGTTATTTTCCCCCTCAAATAACAGCAAACGCGGAGAGAGTTTTCATGCCATGTTTTCTATTTCTGACACTTTTAAGCTTAAACAAGGTAGACTTATTCTGCGAGATACAGAAGAGCGGTAAAGATCGACAGCTGATCCAGCTCTCCACATCCTTGGTTTCGGACAGGCATAATGGTGAGAGCTAGGGACTTAAACCACAAACTCAAGCACCACAACTTAGGACTGAGCGCAATGGACGCTAACCGTGGACTGCAGGTGGAGATCTTTAGTCCAGGCGGCTCACACAACGCTGACAAACCTCGCCAAAGGGGAACGGGCTAGCACTTTTGGGGACACCAACGGGGCGCTAGACACAATTAGGGGGAGACCCACAACTGAAAAATTAAGCTCAAATATAAACAAGCTCCGGGCTATTCCCATAGAGCTACCAAGCTATTGCAGAGGTCAAATCTAGTTAAATACAGTTAATAAAAATTAATTAAATAAAAGCGAAAGACAACTGGGCATTTGAATGGACAAAACAGGAGATTTGCTACAGAAATTCCCACCTGGGCTACCGAGAGCGGGACAAGCAAGTAACAGCGGGCTACCCGGCTGAACAATAATAACAAAGTTTACAGAAGGGGGACAACAATTAATCGGGGGAGAACCAGCAATAGATGGGGAGTGAAAATAAAATTAACAAAAAGGGGAAAGGCGGGTTAGCTAATAAAGACAGACCCAGAGGGACGGTGGCAACCCGGCAGGATAGGAGGGGGTAGAGATGGGGGAGTTAGGAGTTAGAAACAAAAAAAGGAAAATGGTTAGGAATTAAATTGGGGATTAGAATAGGTGAGACTAAGGAAATTTTGAGGAAAAAAGGAAAAATAAAAGAACTTACAATCTTGGCGGAGAAACGCGAAAGAGCAGGGCCCCCCTAATTTTAGGACCGACCGATCACAGAGAAAGAAAACTCCCAACTGATTAACCAGTGGCGTGATGACGAAAGTAGAGCATTGTTATGCGTTGATAACGGGAGGGTCTATCTTTGTTAAGCCAACATAATTGCAATGTTATGCAATGCTATGCAATGCATAATTTACGCTCAAAATAGGAAAATTAAAGGTTTTCGATGATTTTCAAAATATGAGCATAAAGTTAGTACTGCACAGTATTTAGGGGGGGATTTTTACACACAAAACAATACAAAATCATCGGGCTTGCCAATAATTACACCAACATAATATTTAAGGGGAATTTGGGGGATTTTTAGGGAGTTTTAGGGGAAAACTACTAAAGCCAAAGATAGAAAAGGACTTGGAAAGGGAGTGATAGCTATAACCCAAATTACACAGGCTGGGCTTTTCATTTCCAATCAAGACTTAGGCAATGTCAAGACTTATTTAAACAATACTTAGTCGATCATAGAGTTCCCAAGTATAAAGTACTACTTTGATTCTTCCGATGTGGTGACCATCGTACCTGAACGGGAGGTAGAAATTCACTGACCCTTGTGGAAGCAAATTTGGGCACCCCTTGTGGAAGCAATCTTTCTTAAGCGTACTTTTGAAAACGAATTTTAAGCAAAAACAACGTTTTTGGGACGTTTTCTAAAGATAGTGATTTTTAGGAAAAATTCCGGCGAAGCCGGAAAATTTTTGGAAATTTTGGTCGGAATATCTTTTTTGGGCAATTTTCCTACTCCTTGTGACCAATTTTCTTACACCTTGTGGGAGCAATTTCTGGAGCCCTTGTGGGCGACTTAGCTTGTGGCCCTTGTGGAATTTCTCCCTTCCCCCCTTGTCTACCTGTAATGACTATACTTTCGTTTTTTATGAAATTTAGACAACTGTATTGCCTTTTGCAGGTGTGTGGAAATTGACATTTACGACTATCTGTACAACAATATTCCGGCCATCGACGCGATTCATACTGGAATATCTGATACAATTGCTTATGATGAACGCAAACAGTGCGCGGAAGAATTCAGGTGTGTAAATTAACACAACTTTGCTGCCAGGACTCTTTGCAGAAGGATAGTTAATTTAGAGATTATTCTAATTCAGTTTGTAAACCAGTGATGTCGTTGTTCTTTCAGATGTGGCCCTTCATCTGGCATGCGGGCAAAGCTGGATGCTAAGTATACTGAAGCCAGTAAAATAGTTGAAGAGTGCTACTGGGAAGGCAACAATGCTGCGGCCAACATGAAAAGAGAATGCAAACATTAGAGATAATTGTGGTTGAAAATTTAAAATTTCAAATTTTATTCAACGCCAATAAACATGAATTATTATGGCTTTTAAACATGAATGGTAAACCATCATGCATACATGCCTCAGCATTCAGAAGTTTTGAACTTAACAGCATGTGCCAGGAAACGACAAGCTTGGCAACATTTCCTTCAACACTTTTCTATTGATTTGAAGGCATTTCAACAACATCTTTGGTTAATAGCTAGTGAACATTTAGTATGAAATATGTCCTTCGAAAACATACAATGATATTTCTGTTTCTCATGAAATAGTAAAGAAAACGTTGATTTTAGGTATTACTTTGCAGCTGATTTCGATTAAGGCTCAAATTTAATTTAAATTTAATTTAAATTTGAATTTAAACACAAATTTAGAAAACTCAAGACTGCGGTTGCCTAATAAAAATAGGCCAGTTAATATCGTTATGGGGGTCCGCCACGCAAATGTTTAAAGCCGTTGGTTTTGCTCATTTCTGAACAAACGTTTGTTACATATGTCTTGCCCAGCATGTTTAAATACTGAATAGTTTCAGGCCAGTACTTAAGTACGTAGGCTAAACCATCAACTAGGTGTTTCAAATCTGAAAACGTGCGCAAATAACGGTCCCGAAGACAACGAAGACGACTAGGGAAACCTTAGGGACATGAGGGGTCGTTGACTGCCCATATAGCCTTCTGCAATATAAATCAGCTCAGTTCAGTTCGTCAGCTAACAGTGATGCCTTCTGCAAACTCTATCGACCAGGCAACTGCGTCTATAACTTTGTCTGTAACATCTACGTCTATAACATGTACCGTCTATAACAACAAACTTTACTTACTCTGAAGTCCTAAGTAACCACCAATCTGATTTTTCTGGGATTGCCAGTCAATCCTCTTCAGCCTCAACCGCGGAGTTACCGTCACTACTGCCATGTTCCACGATCCCTGTGAAGCTGAGAATCCTCATGTTAAGGGGTGGGGTGACTAAAATAAGGGTGCCCAAAGTTTATTGGGTTTTAATTATTTTTGCATACGTATAAACTACGTGCCTGGATAAAATAGCGAGTAGTTTCTGATTCCTAGCTCGTTCCTATAATTCACACCGCTCACGAAAACCTGGTCGATCCCCGATCCCAATAGTAGTAGGAATAACTATACCGATAATGAAATACCAATTAAAGCATTATTCTACTCAGCCCAGAGAACCGCAAGGACGACTTGGTCTTGGACATTTATGATCCTGGATATCTACACATCAGACATTACTATTACCATTCAGCACAGTGACCAATGTCGATTCTTTAGTACTGTTATCATTAGGCGAATAGAAAATATTATGACAGCAGTGTTTATTACTGAATAGAAATTTTAATATTTTCCCATTTTTAGAATTCTGATCCGCATCGAAATTCCAAGTTTGCCACTGCAGCACACGCATAATTGTCTTTCTGCATCGGATTTCGTATATAAATATTCCCAGATTGCTTTCGCACAGTGGCCGGAAGAAATTGCACATTTACGCTTCCATAGTACTCACGCTTATAGTAAAATGCGGTGTCTATTTCGTAGGCGCTTATAGTAAGCATCGTTGTCTTATCAGCTAAATATTTTTTCCACGGGGTGTCTGAGCCAAATTCAATCTTGTGTATGTAAATTATTGAAGTTATGGAATCTGGCACAAGACGAAGTCCAAGACCATCAGCTCTGTATTAAAACAACGCTTAATGTTATATAAAAATATATTGGAATAAAGCAACAAGAAACATTTTTGTGCCAAAGGTGTATTTCTGCTGAGCGAACATTTTCCATAAGTTGCAGGCCTGCTACATACGCGGCAAATAAAAGCTTATAAAAGACTTTCCTTTTAATAGAAACTACGCGTGTAAAATGTTTTGTTACTTGTGTAAGACGTTAGAAAAAATTACTTGTACATTCACAAATAATGACAAATATTTTCCTTGCTTAGCTATTTCTTCATCTGTTTTATGCTTTGAAGATTGTTCGCTGAGCAGTTAATGAAATCATTTTATGAGTCATACTGGAACTATCAGATTACCGAAGCAATTTACGTTCATAACTACATTGAGTAGAAATACAGTTTTGGAAATAAGATGTCCACACGCAAAGATGTCGGCGTACATGCACAGCTCCTACAATACTTAGCTCCTACACACTTTTGTTGTAGGAGCTGTGTATGAAATTAAAGGGTAAACTGGAGGTCAAATATAAGTAAGATTACGGAAGTTTACCTATGCAATTTCTTTTTCAAATCAAAGAAAATACTGGTTTTAATTTACTGTTTGAGATAACTTTCTTGGTTACTGAAACGAAAATTAAATTAAATGCTTCTAAACAACAAAATGTTGTCCTTGTAACATTAAAGTAACCAACTGCAGTGATTGTAGAAGAAATTGATTAGACATTACGAAAACATTAGAAATTAAAAATTAGACATTAGACATTAATAATATTTGACTTGTTGAAATATTAGTAATGAGATAAAATAAAAATGAAATTCAACTTTTTTGAAATTTTTTGAAAATTTAAAGTTTTTAGTTACATACAAATTGATTAGAAACATCTGTTGTCAGTTTCATTTTGTGTACAACGTTTGCGGTTACTAAAATACGAGTTTATGTCAGTTTCCAATTTGGGGGGAAATAGTTAAATTGGGTCTTTGGGGGGGGGGAATAGTTAAAGAGAACCAATTAAATAATGCAAGGTAAGCTGTTTACCTTATGAAGAGTATTTGTACAATACGTAACTTGTTTACAATTCGAATAGCAACAGTGTAAGTAATTACTCAATTTCCAAAATACCTCTCTCTGACATTTAACTATCGTAATCTATTTGTAAGAGCTGTGTATTAGATGCACAGAGGTCATTTCTAGGAGCTGTGTATTGTAGGAGCTGTGTATGCTCACCAAGATGTCGGCCTTATTGTCACTGTAAGCGCGCATCTATGGTCAAATCTTCGCATATTTATCAAACAAATTGTTGCGAGGGCCTGAGCTAAACAAACATAAGAGACCTGCTACGCGTTAAAGCAAATAAATGCGCTACTGCAAATGCAAAGAAAAACTAGGCTCCCACCCACGTTGGTATTGAACCTACAAATCTTGGTTGACTGCACAGATGCTGAGATATTTACTTCTATCTTTAACGAATTAATTCTTAGTTGTGCATGGTACGGTCATAATTAGCTCTTGTAACCTAATTTTTTACAATAAGAAAATGGATACAATTGTGTTTAACTGTGAATAATTAAGGCATTGCGTCCGTTCAATATTGACTACAGAATTTTTTGTGAGCAAAGGCCCAAGGCTATCATCAGAAAACCCAAAAACTCATTAACTCATCGGCAACTTAACTTATTCCTATAATATTTTCGCCGATGTCAACTTTAATTACCTGCAAATCCTGCTTGCAGAACTGCCTCAGGGGCTACCTTCGCCTTTTCCGGTCAGAGAGTCAGCTTAATTATTGTCGCGATAGCGAACCTCACCGAATCTTGATCGAACCATTCCCAATTATACGTACCGATCTAACAGTGGTAATTAATTAATTAATTAATGGTAATTAATCCCACAGTTAAAATATTAAAGAAATCAATTTTAGTAAAACATGCATCCAGAGAAGTCCTAACATTCCAAATACCTGTTGTAGTAGCAATTATGCAGTTCCACTGAACTCTGCAACTGCTTATCAGATTTGTTTCAATGCTTTAGCTTCTTCAATTTTCGGGAAAAACCTGGAAAGGCTCAAGACAGGTTCTAGCCTTGTTTTCGACAAACCCAAAATCCCCTGTCATGAAAGGGACGGTGATGTGTCCAGGCATGCATGCAGCACTACCTACAAGCCTACAATCCTGTGTAAAGTCTGGCAGGTAGCAACCCAAACAAATTGCCTGTGACGGGGCTGATATCGCTGCATTTAGATTACTGGTTTAGGGACTGGTTCAAAAATGAAGGCGTATATATGTAATTTTTGATACGTTTTAGGAGCTTCCGTTGGACGATTTAGGATACGCTTAGTTTTTACAGAAATCCATTCATGCTGAAACTTTTGCAGTTTTTGTAAGCTGAAATCCTTTCAGCAGCTGCTTGTCGGCAGGCGCTCACAAAAGTTAGTGCAAAGTAAGGCGTCAGCAGGTCTGTCTAAATTGAAACGCTTTGAAAGAAAGAAAATAAAAAGGAAAATACGTATGCTTATACTGAGCTAACGAAAAGCTGAATCGAAAAACGGATTTCAGATTAGTGCTCAGCGCCCCAGAAAACCCCTGTATGCATGTTTTCAGAAAAATCTTTTTCAAAAAATCTTTTGGTTCCCCTTACCAAACTAAAATTTAAAATCTTTTAAAAATTTTAAAAATTTTAAAATTTTTGAATTTTTGAATTCACCAGCCTCCAGTATGCACCCCCACCAAATTTCAAAGTAAGTGGTAAAAAAATCAAAAGTTAGGGCTGGGGGGAGCGCAAAAGATGCGTAAATTGTTTATTTTAGAATAAAATAAGTAAATAACACATTTTTCCATCATTTATCGGTGTATCGTTAATATTTTCAAACATCTTATAAAAATCACACAATGTTTTGCTCGTATAGTTTCTGTTCATAAGCAGGGCGTATTATGGAAACGTATATACGCATTTTTCGCCAACTAATTTTGAACCAGTCCCTTATATTCAATTATTTTCAGTATAATTTCACTGTACACTTTGACTGTCAGTAAGTTGTGTAGTTTTTGTACGGAACTGTTTCAAGATTGAAAAGTATGTTAGGGCATTTTTTCTGAAACGTTTTCTTTTTCACAACCCATGCATGCGTTTTCTTATCATTTTGTGTTTTTTCTTCAAGTGTTGAAGCTTTCAAAAACTGTCCAAAATGGTTTTGAAGCTTTGTAGCTTTTAGCAAATTAAAAACTATAGACCATATGCGAGCTTCAAAACTAACTTTGGCTGAAAAAATACTTTAACTTGAATTTTGAAAATTCTTGAACTTTTTTGGTTTCATTAAATTGTGTAAAAGTCAAGTAAATTGAAATTGCATAAGTACGATATGGTAAGCAGAGCGTATACTTGTAGCACCGCCCTTGCAGCATTTTCTCAAAGGAGTAATAAGTTTAGCCCTGGAGTGAGAAACCAAGGTTTACAGAGCCAAATTTTCAATAGTTATTTTAAAGTTTGATCTTTTAAACTGGAATCACTTGAAGCAGGCGGTAGCATTTTGTGCAGTGGTTTGCGGTAATTTTTTAACACGCTATATCTTTTTGGGAGATGGGGAGAGCTTTATGCATCGTTTTTTAATCTTATAATCGGTGTATTCAAGTGAACTTACGAAACTAGCAAAATTAGCAAAAAAATAGCAAAAATTTTACGACATACTGGAGAGTTAACGGGCTGAATATAGACCAAAACGTTTTGACCATCGATTTCTCAAAATGTAGAATCTGTCAAAATTCCTTATTGTACACATGAAAGACATATGGGCCGAGGGACGTTTTCTTGGACTTGGCTCAGCAGGTCTTAACGTTCGAGAATATCAGCCAAATCCACATTAACGCGAAATTTCGCAACTTCGCATTAAATTTTGTAGAGAGATATGAAATAGTTTATGGCCTATACTGACTTAACTATTAGAGATAGCTCAGAGGCTGTAAAAGCAACAAGTAGTGCCCAAAAAGGGCAATATTCCTTTGCTGAGAATTGTGTGAATTTTGGGTTAATATTACTTGTACCCTGAGAAAGAGTGCTAGTGATGTTTTGTAAACAACTATAACACCTACAAGAGTAGCAACTGACTGGCATTTTCCTCTTGATAATCTATTGGTATGCCGCTTCAACGCCCCTTTTCTGGCCCCCTCTGCAATTATACAGTCATCCAGTTTGCTTCGACTTTCCTACTTTACAAAGCTTTAAATGCATTTCACCCAACCAGAGTTGCTGTGTTGCTAGCAAAGTTGCATTTATGCACCAGCAATGTTGCTACAGCTTGTTACCACTAAATCACCTCAAATAGTTTGACACTTCATGAAGTAGTTTTTATGTACAGATGCATGTGTTGAAGCAAAGGTTTGAAAATGCATTTTCACCATATTAAAACCAACGCGGAATAAAAGCTTGACTAACTAATATATAATTGGGAAATTCGTAATTCTGAAATAGTTTTGAAACATAAACTTGTTGCCAATAGTATTAATTAAATTCTTCATCTGCAGGAAGTTGTAGACTCTTTTTGGTCATTTTCTTGTAATAGCAAAATCAATTGTTGTTAAAACAACCCCTGTCTTGGCTAACATCTAGCACCTCGTATTAAGTGTCATTTACCTATTCAGACGATCCTTTTAAAAATAGGTATTCTAATCGGGAAAATCGGAGAAGAATCAACTAATGCAAAAAGAGTATATACTCGGATATACTCGGATGCTTTTAAAGTATATTAATAATTATGATAAAATCTCTACTTTCATGTGAACGATATAGCAAAAAATACCTTCTGAAGCTGAATCCAATCTCAATAGTTAATTCACCTATGCTTTGAAAGTTGACAGTTGAGTGTTAAGTGTTAACTACTAATTTTAGAAGTATTTTATCTTTTCTTTTACTTTCTTTAATTTTAACCGTCCAGTGATCCATTAAAACAAATGCAGAAGCAACTTGAAAAGGCCATTTTAAGCTGAGCTCGGCGGGATCCGAAAAATGCAGCCATTGCAAAAAACTACTTACGATGGAAGGCTGTTCCGGAATAACACTCGATAGCGTCCTGATCAAAGAGCGTAGTTTTGTTAACAAAGACTTTTATCTCACGTCTGACCTAATTTGCATATTGTGAAAGCAAAAAATGATGCATAGCTAGCCACATGTTGAGGATAGGTGCTTTTCAACTGCCAACACGCGAATGCACACAAAACATACTAGATTCCCATATTAGGTATTCCGCTCCAGCGGAATAAAAATGTTTATTTCTATGCGTTATTTCCAGCCATGGCAATAAATCCGGTGTCATCTACAGTAGTAAAGAGCCAGCAAATGCTGTAGTTTTAGGGAGTTGAGGAGGTGGAGGAGGCGCGGAGGTGCTAGGGGGTGGAGGAGGGATAGGCGCGGAGGCGCTAGGGGGTGGAGGAGGAGGCGGCGCTGTGGTGCTGCGGCGCTAGGGGGTGGAGGAGAGAGAGGTGCTGAGGCGCTGGAGGCGGCGCTGTGGCCGACCGGAACCACGGTCGACCTAAGCTTAAAATTGAAAATTGTCCAAATTCTCTGGAAAAAATTCTATAGGGGGTTTTCAGGGTCGTAGAATTCGAAAATGATATTAGTTTTTTTCTGCTGCTTATGCTCTGTGCTCTGCGTGACCCTTGCCCGGAACCACGGTCGACCCAAGCTTAAAATAATAACTTGTCCAAATTCGCCGGGAGAACTTTATATAAGGAGTTTTCGGGGTTGTAGAATTCGAAAATGAACTTAGTTTTCCTCTGTTGCTTATGTTCCGTGCCCTGAATGGCCCTCGACCGGAACCACAGCTGACCCAAGCTTAAAATTGAAAGTTGTCAATTTTCGCCGGGAAAACTTTATCTAGGGGGTTTTCGGGGTCGTAGATTACGAAAATGATATTAGTTTTCCTATCCTAGCTAAGCCCCGTGCTCTACATGACCCTCTACTGGAACCCTAGCTGTCACAAGGTTAAAATTGAAAGTTGTCTAAATTCCTCGGGAAAACTTTATATAGTGGGTTTTCTTTCAAAAATTCAAAATTCAAAAATGAGCTTAGTTTCTCTCTATTTTCAAAGCTCCATGCTGTATATGTGTATCCACACGATCTGACAAGGACCAGCCGAGCTTAACGCTCAAACCTTACCGTGTCGTACCATGTATGCATGATCAGAACTATAGCTTAATGTACATTCTTTGAAGCAAAAGTTGTTTGTGCGTAGATTTTTATTGGACCCACAAAATGAAAATAAATAAGCGCGTCAAAATTTGGATGAGTTTGCAGATTGCTAAGTTTGGCTTAGTAGGATAAGATAGGGATAGGGTGTGGGTTGGCAGGATTATCTATTTAGGAATTTATTACTGAAATATTGTAGCTAAATACCCAATTCAATATCTAACAGATACTAAAGCGGCACTAAAGCAAAACAGTTTGATTTGTAAAACACAAGCAAAAAAATAAGGCCATTTGAAAATTTGAACCCAACTGCTACGTTTGGACCCCTGCGGTGTTAACGCACCTGCCACAAAAGCACAGCTTGAACTTTATAATTATGTTATTTTTACTCACTTTTGTTAAATCTGCTTTGCCGAAATTTTTGGTCAAAAAGTGGTATTTTTCAAAAATGACTTTCAAAATTTGAAATACCACATATATCAGGTGAACGCGGACGCCTAGGCGGTCCTGAAAATCTAATAAAAAATTGTCTGTTAAACGAGTCGCGAGTAATAACCAGTCAAAGTTGCAAAAAGCGGCAAACATCAAAGGAACTGGAAAAACGAAATTTTGGAATAAAATGTTTATTTCTCAACCGATTTCTTTGTTCATGTGTCAATTGATGCGTATTCGGACGGGAAAATTTTTCTGACAGATTGAGCTGAATAGCTTGAACGGTCCGAAAAAATTCCCCGAAAACCGATATTTTAAAATTTTTGAACTTTTAAAAAATTTAGAATTTTATAAAAATGTTTGTCTCGCTGCAAGGATTCAGAAAATATATTTTTTATGGGGTTACGACGTATATTGAGTTCACTGGAGGCCTTACAGATTTTGTACACACATTTTTGTGTCAGACTTTAGTATAATTTATGGAGCACAACCTCATTTGCATAACTTTATTGCAGAACCAGGAAAAGTCAAGAGAATAATGCATAATAGCCGAATACGCTAAGGCGTAGTCTGAAAATATGCAAGCTAAATTTTGATCTAAAGATGACTTCCCAACTTCACTAATGAATGAATAATAATGGTTCAAAGTTGATGACTCTAAAAGTAGTCACCAAATTGAAGAAATAAGTTAACATTTTACACCGTTTGTTTTTTAGTGGACTGCTTTACAGACCCAGGCACGAGACGGGTGGGTTGGAGAAAACATGAAAACGTTGCATAAATTAATTTTCACACAAAGGTGCTTCTGCATGAGCCCTGTGATGAAGATTACTACTGCAGATGTTAACAGGAAATGGTTTTGGAAATGAATTTTATTGGAAAACCTGATTTTGGTTTTTCAGCAGACTTGCGCCAACATTATACTAAGTGTACAGTCAATCAATGGTTTGTTTCTGGAAAGTTGTAAGTGGACAATTCTGTATTGTGGATTCTAATGCATGTAAGTTACAAGAGCTTAACTTTGAACTCGTCCATTTATCTGGCGTGCATAGTACTATTGCTACACGTAGCAAGAAGGTTCAGGTACAGCAGCGTTATGAACAGAGTCATAACAAAGAATTTTCAAAAGCTACCAAAGTAAACCGGATCTACTGATTTGTAGTGTGATTTAATAAAACAAAGTGGTTAGCTTAGAATACTGAAAGATATAAATAAATAATGACAATGCATAATGCCAATGTAATGTTAGGTGTATTATGTCATCAAAACTCAAGTTGTCGTTCAGTGTTCAGCGTCACTTAAAATTTCGACCCACATCGAAATTCTAAATTAGCCACGGCTACACAAGCATAATTGTCTTTAGGCATCGGGTTTCGTATGTAAATGTTTCCAGTGGCTTTCTTTCCAACAGGTGTTGGATGAAATTTCACGTTAACGCTTCCATAGTATTCACGAGGCGGAGCATAACCGTCGTCCATTTCATAGCTGTTAATAGTCAGCATCGTGTTCTTATCGACTGGGTACTTTTTCCATATGGCATCTGAGCCAAATTCAATCTTGTGGACGTACACATAAATTGGAGGTGGTGTAACAAGACGAGGGATGCCAAGGCCACCACCACCGCTAGATTAAAGCAATGCATAATGTTATATATGTCGCAGTCTAAAAGCATTTTCCGTCTAATTGCAATTAGACGGAGAATTTCAGTCTAATTGCAGTTGGGCTAGTCTAATAGCATTAGGCTGAGCGAAATGCTGTTAGACTGAAAATTTTCAGTCTAATTGCAATTAGACGTACTATTGTTCGTCTAATTGCAATTGGGCGAACTGAGCCTCGTCTGATTGCATCTTGATGTAAAATGTTTTGATTAGTGTATAAGAACAGCGCTTCACTGTAACTGTATACGGTGAAGGGCACATAAGTCGAAAAATATTTTAAGAAAAGCTTTAAAAACATTGTAGAAATACTTTTCGCTTAGATATTGAAAACTTGAATACTTTAGTGCACACATCTATATATTATTTACTTTTAATTTTAATACATCCAAAAGCTTAAAACTTTCAAACCTTGACCAATCGAACTTTAATTTGGATTGCAATCATTGAGCACTGAGGCAGAAATAATTTTAACAAGAAAATCCATTTTTATTGCATAAAACGTTTTTGGTTTTGTGGGAGTTCTGTAAGGGAAGTGGGCATAGGAAAATTGATAAGCCTGCTATGGGAGTTCAGCTGATGGTCCCGTGGTGTAGTGGTTTAGCATGTCTGACTCTAGAGCAGAAGGGCCGTGGTTCGATCCCCGGCGGGACCAATTCTTTACTTTCAATGGTGAGTGAAAAGCTGAACCTCCCTCTTCCCTTCTCTCTTCTAGGTCCTGGTTTCGTGGGTACGAGGGTGCCTGACGCCTCCCGTTCGGGCTTGTCCTTGGTTTCTTCCTGATCCGCCAGCCCTGGTAGAAGCGCTACAGTTCGCAGTTATTTGTGAATTACTGTTACCGTTTTGAAAGAATGTTATATACTGTTACTTTTTATTTTAACGCAGTTTTTTACTTTGTGTAAATCCTTTGGAGTATCCTTTAAGTCCTTTAGTTTTCACGTTTTCAATTGCTAACGAAAAGTAATTCTACTATGTTTTCAAAGCTATTCTTAGTGACGTAATATCTTTCCGACTTTCTATGCCCTTCTCCGTATACAATTACAATGAAGCGCTGTTCTCATGCATTAAACAAAACATCTTATATCAAAATGCAATCAGACGAGACACTGTTCGCCCAATTGCAATTAGACGAACAATGGTACGTATAATTGCAATTAGACTGGAAATTTTCAGTCTAACAGCATTTTGCTCAGTCTCATGCTATTAGACTAGCCCAATTGCAATTAGACTGAAATTCTCCGTCTAATTGCAATTAGACGGAAAATGCTTTTAGACTGCGACATATATACTGGTATATATTATTTAAACAAATAAAAACGTGTGACTGAAACAATAGTCAAAGGTGGTGAGTGGCCCTACAGGCGTCTGTCGACAAAACTACTGAACTCATTTTCTACGGCGAAGTAATAGAGCATGCTACCTGTTTTATCTACTAATAGGATTTTACACTTACACATATACTGAAGGAAATGTAGGTGGATATGTGGAGAACAGTTTTTTATTAGCCCAATCGAACTGCCACGCTGTTTCCGACCTTGATTGGTCGGAAACTGCTACTCCAAGTTCGCAACCTGGAGGCTTGGCATCAGGGCTGTCACAGCACCAGTATTCGTACGTTTGATTTGAAGTTCGTTCAGTCACATTCACAAATACAGCCCTTATCCAGATAAAGTATGAGGAAGAGCCTAAAAGTAAAGTGTATAATGACTTAGCCAAGCATACAGTAAGATTCCTTCCCAATTGTTAACCTGACAAAAGCGAACGCAAACCCAAGGCGAAATTAATTTTCGGTATAGATTTTAAAAGGAAGCTAGAACATATAAGCCAATTGAAACCAAAAGGCAAAGAAAAGATTTTAAGCAAGGTTTACTTGCTGAAAGGTTTCTAGTTGCCAAAATAAATAACAATCAAACTTTGAGGGTACAAGACGATCGAAATTAAAAAACCTTTAATAAGGATGTCCTGAAAAGCATACATAAGACTGATATGATGTTTCGTACACAGAGACTGAAATGCAATTTCAGTATTAGTATGATGATTGTGTTCTGTTTCTGTGTCTGTTCCGGTAGGCAGAAAAAAAACCATTTCAGATGTTGAATTATGACTGAAACAGTTTCAGACTTTGCTAATTTCTGTTCCACCTTCAGTGCTAGAATCATGATAGTTCCAGTTTCAGTTTCAGTGTCGGTTCACTTCCAATATACTTTCAGTTTCAGTTTCAGTTTCAGTCCACTTTTGAAAATATTTTCAGTTTCCATTTCAGCTACTGAAACTGAAACATGTAGATACAGAAACCTAGTTTCAGTTTCGAGTTAAGTGGCTGAAAAAGCACTACTTACAACAACAAACCTTCTTAAACTCGGCTCACGGACAGAGTATTTAAAGGATACAAAGCATATATCATGGAATAATCAGAAAAACGCGTCTGTTTTAAAAAATTAAAAAGTTTGATACATTAGTCACTGCACAATTCCATGGGAAATGCACAAAGCAGACAACAATATTAACACAAGTAGAATTGGTGTAGCTTACTCGAAGGTCCAAATGGAGGCGCACAGGGAATCGATATTGTGTTTGAAATAACATAAAACTGTAGTGCAAGGCCTATTTGGTATATGATCAGATTAGCCAGTACAGTACGTAGTATTTTGATGTACATGTTTCCAATCCTTTACTCCAGGCTTCTCACAACAAATACAATCATATGTTAGATTTATTTGGAAATACTGTACACGCTAAAATATAATTATTAGACTGTTAATTTCTTGAACCGTTATTGGTTTGACACGGTAGACGTTTCTTACAGCTAGAGGTTAGCTGTTGGGACTCGTGTCGTAACACCAGCCAACGCTATTCAATAAATTTGGTGAGAATTGACAGCATTTTGTATTTTGCAAATTATTTATAATATTCAAAATTTCTTTAAAAATTTTTAGCCAACTTTGATTTTATCATTTGACTTTGCACTTTGCACATTTGCACTTTGGGTACAGATTGCTAGGTAGTCGCGTTATATTATACTATATTGCGGTTATCTAGTACAGCAAAGTATCGAATGTAAGTTAAAGTTAAAGTTAAATGAAATGCTAAGAAATAACTGACTGACGGATCATAAGAAAACTCTGATAGTTGTTTAGAAAGCGATTTATGATAAAGGAAAGTCTTCCCAGCAAACGATCAAAATAATTAGTAGCAGTCTTGGATTAGATGTTTGTCACACTTGATTGGTACTTGGCTTTATAGACCCTGTCTTGCCTGCTTGCTGCCACATAGACTGAATAATGGTGGCAGAATTACGTGGTCTGTTCACAGAATAAGCATTTTCAATGGAAACCTAAGTTTCCACGGACACAACTAAACTCTACTATACTTCTGTCAATTTTTCCTGTTGAAGAATGGTTTCTCTTCGTTGAAAGCTTTCGCAAGCTTCGAAAGAAGAATGTAGATAAATGTCTTTGAATGTACTAAATCCCCTGCTATAGATTAATCTTAGCTTGCGCATAAAATTAAACCCTTCAGTCGCATATTTATACAATCCAATATGTAAGTCTCAACTGTGCGTATATACATAGCTTATATGCATTCATGTAATGGAGCTTCAAAGAAAAATACAATACTTATATCAGATTGGAATTGTTCCAATGCAATTGCGACAGGGCCAATGCCCTTACTGCTGCACTGTTAAATGTTTGTATTCCAATTACTATTTTTGTATAAATTTCTATCTCTATCTCTGTGATTCCCTAGCTGAGCCAGGCAGTGCCTCGTCCAGAGTTTAGTAGAGTTAGTAAAGTCCGCTTCCGAAATGGACACCCCCCCCCCCCCGAACAGCAATCTCAAGACAGTTTTAGCCATGTCAAACATGATATGATCAAAAACACAGATTGGAATTTCTAACGTTGCAGGCAAAATGGTAGTACAGTTTAAAATGCGTGTCCGTTTATGCAATAAGCATTTGTCAGTATAGATGTGATATAACTTGGGTCTGCTTATGATTTTCACTCTGCATTTTGATTTTCACTAAGCAGGTGGGATAAAATGGAATGGAAAGAAATTTCTATGCGCTCCAATCAGGTCTACCAGCCTTCCATCCAAGTTTGTAACTCGCAGAGAACCGACAACTAAAAATTTGATATGCACGACATTATGTGGCTAGTAGACTGTGTTCAAATGAGCGAAATCCGTGGGCTAAAAGCTAAAAGCCAAAAATCTTTTTATTGTTCAAAAGGGTATGCCACATACACTAATGTCAACTAATTATACTCAAATTTTGTCGAATATTAGTAACTGGATTCTGCCTAAATATTTAAAACTTTTTTCTTTTTGGTTTTTCACAACATTCACAGCAGTCACAGAAAAAGATGAGGTTTTTCAACCTTCTCCGTACTAAGGCAATTTGTTGAATTTTGTTGTGAACATAAAGGCTGCTTAGGACATTTTAGGTATGTGCAATTGCGAAACTTGTTGAACGAATGCAGGTGTGGCAAGACATGTAGTTTATCATTATTTATGTATTTATTTATTTATGCCGAAAATAAACAATTAGCTTATTTCGTTGGAGCCTTAATCTGTTGTAGGCAGGCATCCGATTATGCTTACATTTTAAACACAGATGTCTCGTAATACTATGCATAAAGTGCAAAATTTCAAACGTTTTGACTGAAGCAAGTAATGAAACATTTTGTTCAATTTGTGCTGCCAGATGGGCAGAATGTAGAAGTAACTAATTGCACGAAGTCACGATGTTGCTTCTTCCAATGTGACGTCAATCTAGACTTAAACTACTTGGTTGGTTCGACTAGTTCTTTATTGCCAGTCACACAATCAAGCAGTTACTAAAAGATCATTACAAGGACACAACCCGCCAAACTCCGACTGAGTACTCACGATACCGAACGATAAGCTTTTATGAGCTGTTGTTTGGTGCCAGTACACATTGTGTCCATGGTGAATAAAGTTTAAAATCTGTCAGAGACAAATTCGTAGCTTCTGAAAGTACAATCTACGAAATGAAAAAATAAAAGAAATTCGTCAACATTATCATTGGAAGCTGATGGGATTCACGCTCTGTGAATATGATATGTTTTCTACGTGCGTGTAAAACATTGCCGCACTTCGGTCAAGTGGTGACAACCCTAAGGTATGCCCCATCAAGCTCGAATTGACGCAATATAGCGGATTAGTTTTCCAATGATATCAAACAGGAGACTGCGTAAACTAAAATTTTAACACATTAGTTTCCATTATTCAAAATACAATGTTTCGGTTTTAAATCTATTACTGTAGTAATTTTGCAGAAGTTTTCAAATTCTAGGCAAACTATGTGTTTCCAATTTGTCTTTTGCTGCACTTAATATGATTTCAACGAAGAGCGTTAATCGATGTCTTTTTGAGATTGTCCGATTTATCAAATTTAAAATTTGACTAGTCAATTTGAAATTACTCCAAACCGGAACTGTACTGGTTTTATGCTGTACAATACAGATGAATCAGGATATCGTATTACGCTCTTTCTGTCACATTGCCAAAATTAATGTTCTCCTTCTGTTTTCGACCTTTCTTAGAATTCTGATCCACATCGAAACTGCAAGTTAGCAACGGCAACACATGCATAATTGTCTTTCCGAATCGGGTTTCGTATGTAAATGTTTCCCTTTTGTTTCCCGCTAAAAGAGGCAGGATGAAATTTCACGTTAACACTTTCATAGTAATCACGCCCATAATAAATTGCCGTGTCTATTTCGAAGCTACTAATAGTCAGCATCGTTTCCTTATTAGCAGGATACATTTTCCATGCGGCATCCGAACCAAATTCAATGTTGTGGACGTACACTTCTGCAGTTGCGTTGATTTCCACAAGAATAGGATATCCATCTATGCCAGCGGCATCCCTGCATTAAAAACAACGTTTGTGTTATACATGCATACATTAGCCTAATGAATGAAAGAAAGAGTGCTACAGCAAGGTTTACTCGAAGAATTCGGGTTTCAGGTGGGGATCGAATCTAAAACGTTCGTTCGATAAAACTAATTTTTGATCGTTGTGCTTGTGCATAGTATGATCATAGTTAAGGGGGGATCACTGCGACCATCTGCGATTTTGCTCGTTTTACCTATTTGTAGTCCCCATGGGTCCTCAAAACAAGTGCGTTTTTCGCAATATTGCTTCTGTCGTTCTGTAGAGCCCTTCAAAGGTGACCTTGACATGTGTTAAACATAGCAAAATAAAAAAGTTAAGTTAGAAAGTTTGTGGCAGAAAAATTTTTCGCTGTATGAAGGATACAGCGCTGAAACTTTCCACATATGTCAAGGACATGTTGTAGAGTACAGCTATCTAGTTTGGTGCAATTCTTTTGAGTGGCGGATTTTTGGTGAATTTTTAAAGTCAGAAATTTTGAAAAGCCAGCGTTTTTGGACTATGAAAAACAGGACCTACAGTACCCTTTAGCTTGTCCTGAATGATTGGGAGAAGCTACAGAAATGGCCAATAAATAGCTGCACTCTACACATAAAAATACGTCTTATGAAAGTATTCGCAAGTTTCTATCAACTATAGTAAGCTCAACAAAATTGCCACAAAAGCAGCAAATTTTGGTAAAAATGGCCATTTTTCATAATTTTCACATTCTTTTGATAATTTCTCACTCATTATGTGGCAAAAAATCACCAAACTTGGCAGATTAATATATCCATGTCTGTCACATAATGTGGCCAAAACAAATGCGTCAATATTGAACATGGTTGCTGTGGCGGCACCTTTGATCTTTATAGGTGGAAAATGCCAATTTTTAATTTTTTTCAAATATAGACAAATTGGGTATCAATCGATAGCTAATTGGAGGAGCAACTTTTCTCATAGAACTATGGGTCAAAAATGCGGTCTGTGCAAGTTAAAACAAGTTAAAATTTTGCTGGATAGTCCTCCAAAGTTAGGTCAGTGCAGCACTCAAGCTTGCATTGTGAACGCTCAGGATAGCTAGCCTTGAGCCGTGCCTGGCGTAAAATATTACCTTAGTAAAGGCTTTAATTTGGTGTATCGGTCAACCCTATTCTCGATCTCGTTCGGTCTCCACCTGACCTTATAGGGCTCATCACCAGAATTTTCAAGTTTTACAGCATTGAACCTGGATAACTCTGCACTGTTTGATTTCGAACAGTAATATTTGGTCTTGTTTTTAAGAACATATGGGGGCATATTATGTGTGAAAATGAGCGAAATCCGTGACTATCGATTTTTGATCAGATAAGTGACCCCCCTTAACTCCAGTAGATCACTGGTTGCAATATAACAAATGCAAGTTTAGCAAATTTACCGATAGGAAGGGCAAGGAGTTGCAATTCGGCCAATACTGCTTACTCAGCTCTGTTGCCAACTAAGGGCACCAAGTCATCATTACATGGGCAGAAAAACATTTCAAGTGATACCTGCGGTCTTATGACGAGCTGAGATAAACAATCAGCTTTTCATCAAAATCAACTTTCATTGCTCATTTTTGTGTTGACATACTCACGCTGTCAGAGCTCACAAATCTTCCAGGAAAAGCCTTTACCTTTTCCTATCAGTGAGTTGGTTTTAGTCTTGTCACGCTAGTGAATCGGTTAGTTTCAATTAACTTCAATAAGCTTCCATTTCAAAGCCATTGATTTCAGTTAACCGAAACTTAATGCGAATTAGGAAGCCAAGAGTAATCTGCACCAGTAAACATTAGTTTACATAAACGGACATGAAGTGGGCTAATTAAATTTCCTCTAACGACGCCGAGATGTCTACTTTTACAAGTTTCAAAATTTCGGTTTCAGGACGATTGCGGCATTTTGAAATGACTTCGGTAGTTGACTTTTCTATTTTTGTTTATAACAAAAACCAGGGTAATTAGTTTCAGTTGCTGTAACCTATGTTGGTTCCGCAGTTTTAGGTAAAGTCAAAAATAATTGGTATATATGATTTCTAGAACATATTTTCAATGACAATGTTTTTACTTCTACTTGAAATAAGAGACGGCTTCTTAATAAATTGTGTCAAGGACGAACAATATTGCCTTACTCTAAGCACTATTTGCCTGTCGTACTAACTGGGAATTGCAGAATTTTCTTAGAAGGGGTTATAGCTGTGTAGCTGTGGGTGTATGGGATGAGAAAATTGCTCAAACATAGGTTTCCATTTCAACTGTTAATTCCAGGTATCGCCTTCCACTAAAATAACGATTGTTTGCTTAAAAACATTAAAAGCATTGTGTTTGCTACTATAAGCGATTTTCCTAAGAAACAGAAAGAAATTTTGTTGTTGTTGTTTGCTGCATTAGACATCACAATGTGATGATCATCACCCAAAGGTTCAAAATGTTGAGCCAGGAAACTGGCCCCGTAAGGTTGGTCAAAAACAACTCAACCAAGTTGCCAGAAGGAGTCTCAAAGCCTGGTCGACATCACGACGGATAATGTCTCCTCCTTTTTAAGAAACATGCTCCGTCTTCCTCGGCGTTGCCACATCTGGCGGCTAGCCCGAGGAGCAGCACAAGTCTTCAATGCAAAAACAACGGCAGTAAAAGCCTTTGCACCAAAGTGAAAAGAACTCAAGTGTGCTGTTCAATGATATAGCCTAATACGGGTGGAAGCACAGCGATTGAGTTCGCACTGTCCTCCCGGTCCTTCCTCATTTTACTTATATCAAGGATAGAATTTGGTTCACCTTTAGAAACAAAATAGGGAGGCACCTCATTTATTCACCCGTTCACCGAGGTTTACCAATGCAATTGGTCTGAGGGAAAATACATTATGTGAAACGTGCAACTTGTACTCACCTACTAAAATGAGTCGATACTTACAAATATGTTGTTATCAATTTAGGTGGATGCGTGGAATACGGTTTATTCAAATCGTATTCCCACGTTGCTTCCGAGTTTGACTGGTCGGAAACCGTTACTCCAAGTTGGCAACCTAGTGGCTTGGTTGTAGGAAGGTCACAACATTCGTATTGGTAGTCTTTATTTCCGGATCGTTCAGTCACATTCACAAACACAGCTCGTATCCAAATAAAGTAGAATGAAGTGTCTAAAGTAATGTGATGGTGGGGCGTAAATTCGACTCATTCAAACAATTAAGTAAATACTTTTATCATGGTAAAAACATCTGAAGCAAGTCAAAATGAGTTGTTTTATAAATATATTTTATTGAATAGCTTAAGGTGCTGGTTTACTTTCGAGTATTTTTGACTCATACGGCTTTCATCTTTTAGGTAAATAGCTAAACCTACCAAATAACGAATTTTCGTGCTCTTTTACATACTGGGACCAGTCCTGCATTTTTAGGTGAGAATATATAAAATTTTTGGTTTTTTTTGGTATTCTCTCAGTACGTAGTCGACACACCGGGTTGACTGTCATGGCTGGAAAGAGGACCTCGAAATGAATATTTTTGCTCTTATAACCTTCGAGCTATTTCAAGTGGCTAAGTCAGTATAAGCTAAAAACTATTTTGAGGGTCAAAAAATGGCCATTTTTGAGGAAATAGGTTTTCTAAATTAGTGCCAAATCTTACTGATAATTTTGGTCCATTTATATTCGATCCATACATTGTCTCGTTGCACATTTTATCAGTGCCCACTAGCTGGAGTGTGCTTTAAGCTATAGTTTGACCGAAAAACCATTTTGAATCAAACAAATCCTATGTACAATTTTGGTCCATTTATACTCAATCGATGCATAGTCTGATGGAACATTTTAACAATGCCTATTACCTGGAATTCGTTGCTTTAACCTAGAGATTTGGCCAAAGACCGTTTCGGCAAACGCAAAACTGCGATTATTTTGTTTTGAACATCGATTTCTCGAAAACTGGTCTACAGATTCCGGAGATTTTTGGCTGAATGGAAAGGAAATTCCCACATCTGCGGAGGGACGTTTTTATTGGTTTGGGTAAAAACAAATGAGTAGCAAGAAAACTTATTGCGAAATTGCGAGATTTCGTGTTACCGTGCATTTGACCAATTTTCTCGACCATTAAGACGTGCTGACTGGTGAGCCAAATCCAAGAAACGTCCCTAGGCCCATGTGTCCTTTATATCATACAATAAAAAACCTTTAGCCGATTCTACAGTTTTAGAAATCGATGTTCAAAAATGTTTGGTCTATGTTTAGCCGTTATATCAGAACATTTTTGCTAATATTCTTTGCTAATTTTGCTAGTTTCGTAAGCTCATGTGAATGTCCTGTGGCTATAAACTTTAAAACCATGTATAAAACTCTTTCCAACTCATAAGATTGCGAAAGTTACAGCGTTTTAAAAAAATCACCACAAATGCACTGCACAAGAGGATACCAACACCTTAAACAAAATATGCCTTCTGAAGATTTGTAGGTGATGAAAATAAACAGTTAACCATTCTTTCAGGAAACAAGGAATTCAAGCAGACGATTAACTTAACAAATTCCGGGGAGGTTTAACCTAGACAAAATTAAAAATTTAAAGCGTTAAGTAAATCCAAGCCAAAATGTAAAGAAATATGTATAACTGATTGTTATTGACAGTAGGCAAACAGGACTGACAAAAGTTTTACATAAATCTGGATATCGGCAAATTCGGTACATCTGTTTATTTACAGTTCCAACACAGACACCAATATTAACAGGTTAGCTTACTTGAAGACCCCAATGGTGGTGCACATGGAATCGATATTGTATTCGAAATGGCGTAAAATTGCAATAACAAGACATTTTGCGAATTGATCAGAATAGCCAGTGCTACTGTAAATGTGAAATGCATATTCCAGTACGGTGTACTGAATACAGTTCAAAGCTAAAGCTACCAAACGAGGTTGTTTGCAACGATGTCACCTGTAATATTGAATGCAGTAACACAAATTGCTAATCATTTTAGCTAACCATATATATGACTGAGATTATTTTTCAAAGTCACCGCATTAAAATGGTTGCCGAATAGAATGTTTACCTGAAAATAATAAAATGAAAATAAGCGTTCCATTTGTAACTTTGACAGTCCCATTATTTTTCCTGCTGCGCCTCGGCGCAGCAGGTCTACTATAATCGGTTTGAAAGTAACTTTAACACATCAGCAGTGATATTTATGCTCAAGCCTCAGCATCTTATTAGTCTTTGTGCGCGGGGATGATATGCAAATTAAGTTTTCAAATCAATTTTGTAGAATAAAAACAAAAGTCATTCACGCTGTATGCTGTATGCAAACTAGGAAACTCGTCCAAATTCACGTCTTCGCAATTACATTCAATGTAAACGCTTTCAGTTTGCTTTTGCGCCAAACTCTACACACGTACAGAGCAAATGACACATACAGCAAGCCAAAAAGTTATTGTCTTGAGTCTGGTTCATTCCAAGACTATTAGTAAGCAAGCAAGCAATCAGATTTCCAGCAATATAATGTCAATTGCAATATTGCCAGCAATAGAATCACAGCGTAATAACTGTGGAACATCAGAAAATCTGAACACTATGAAGGCAACTTTAAAAGCTGTAACTAATTAGAATAGCATAAATTGTAGGAAACATCTTCCGACAAAACTACGGTAGCGTACAACTCCTGCATATATATGAACCTTGGGTGAGACTCATTAGTAGACATGCAGTCCATTAATATATGTGCAAAGCCACAAAGATAAACCTAACTCCTAAAGCTGACACGCAATAGTCTGCAAAATCTTACTCGCAGCAGGCCCATAGTTACCAATAGATAACTATTTCTGCCCGCGGAAACTGTGCACAAACCTACAGTAGTTTTGCACAAAACTGTTGCTTGTTAACACTAGAATTAGCCAGTCAACTGCGACTGGCTAATTTTTAAATAATCTTTGTGTACAAATCTATTTTGCTAGATGCGTTATGAAAGTTAACTGATACGCTATTACTCGACGTACTATAATGTAAAAGGAAATGTGTTATGCACAGTAACTGACTGGCTAGTGCGATACTCACAAAAAGAAAATCCATTTGGGTGCGATACGCACTAAAAGAAAATCCATTTGAATTTGTGTGTTATCCTTGACAATTAATTACATGTAGACTAAACATGTCGTGTTTTCTAGAAAATCTTTCTCCAAACTTTATCTATTGTTTTGAAATTTATAAAGCCAGTATGCAAGTTATGCAGTGTTACTGTCCAGGTAAGTAACTGATAAATATGAAGCAATTGACTGGTTAAATAATAAGTTACTATTTGCAGTAACAATTTTAGACATTGCACCACGAATGATCAGCAGATAATTCACAGTTTTGCTAAGTAAGCAGTTAGACATACTTGGTTGGTAGCTGGTTTAATGAACCTTGGCCTGCTGTTTGAGACATCGATAGAATAGGAATCTGCTAATTGACGTAACTGTTCACAAATTGAGAAGTTACTTTTGAATCATAGCTACAACTGACCACAACTTGTATTGAAAGGAAATGCTATAGTCTGCATTCTGCAGGTATTTACAAAAATAAGTAATCATTTTACAGCTTTGGTTCTTGAACAGGAGGCTCACATAAAGGATCGATGCCAGGATCGGGCGAGTGACGACCAAAGCGTATGGGAAACGGACAGTAACTGCACGGACATAACAGGGCCGCTAGAAACCCCCCTCCCGTCCTGACGTTTTGGGATGTTTTACAAAAAAGAATTCAAATTTTTAGCTTCAAAAATTTTCTGCTTTGTGAACAAATATCGTTCTATTGCTATCTAATAGCTATCAGCACTTGCACGTAACCCACACATAATCCGTCGGGGATGTTGTTTTGGGGTCCAGAAGTTGTAGAATTTTTGGAAATGCTGTAGAAATTAAAAACATTAATTTTGCATCTGTTGCATCTGTGGTTAATTTCCAATATTGTAGACACTTCGTTCTAAACTACAAAACTACTACTACAAAGCACTACGTAAGTTTGCATGCACAATATTATGTAAAACCGAACAGTGTAGAATGAAATGATAGAAACATTACCATAAAAATCTGTGAATAACACCGAGCCTGTATGTCAAAATCAATATAAATACACCAGGCCTACAACACATGTGACCTAAAAGTTTCGGATTTCATGTGAAGATCGTCCCCGAACTTCCACTAGTTGATTAAACCGATGCTGTACAGGATTCTCTCTGCATTGGTTGAGCAATTCCAGTTCAATAAATGCAAGTAAGCAGGAACAAAAGTGAAGAAAGCAAAGAACAAGAGTACAACAAGTGTATGCAATATCACCTTTCAATTAGCTTTCATGCGAGCTTTCATTTCAAAATGAAAATTCACCATTGTTCTGGCGTCGGTGTTTGCAGGAAGACAAGCCTTTTTTGTGACACGACAAGTGATTTGTAATATTGCATGCTGGATAAATAAACCTGCATTATGCAAATTATTTATATCAACAAAATTGTATGTATGTGGAAATTCGGAACCGGAAGACGACTAATTATGCAAATTAGCAGTATGCAAATTAGCTTCTTACTCTTGACACATTTTCTTTCCTTTAATCACTTACGCTTATACCTAGCCACCAACAAGTCGTATTTTTGCCTGGAAGTGTGGGGGCCACACTTCTTCCCTTGTTTTGTTTTGCTTACGGTCATGCTTAAATCCAGTGACACTGACACTGCGAAGCATCCTTCAGATGCTTCCAGTTCATCTCACAAGTCTGACACCTTCAAACCATCTGACCTTAACTTCAAATCCAATCACGATCATTTGCATTTTCTTCGCAAGTTCGGGAGGAAGCTTCGGAAGGCCAAACTTCCCAAACAAGATTGCGGATCAATATAAGTCCCGTGGATCAAAATTGCCTAAGTTGTCCAAACTGCTCTCTAAAATCAAGAAGGATATTCGCCACCGTCGGAAGGAAATTATTTTGAATGATACTTTGGGCTACAAGACCGCCTCTGTCCTCTGGAAGACCAAGTCTCTGGGTCCTTCCAACACCGAAAGTATGGTGCTTGGAGTTAAGTCTTGCCTTGCCAGCTCGTCTACTGCGTCCAAATCGACCAATCGGCCCTTTCGGAACAGCCGAGGGTCGGCGTTCCTCGGCCCTCGGCGTCGCTTCACCGGTCCACAAGTCCCCCGAATTAATAAAACAAGATATTAAAAGTAACCTAAGAGTGGCTTTAAAAGAAGTTTCAAAATAATCAGATCATCGGAACGAATTCTCATGCTAGGAATTGGAAAGAAGAGTGAAGGTTATCATCATGGGAAGTAATTGTCGAATAGTGTCCAAGCAATAATTGTATAGATTATTATGTTTGTCTAGCTAGAGTTGCCAGTATTCAGTAGAAATCAGGAAATTCACCAATAGGGTTCAAGGTCCACATTCAATTAAGACATTAATACTAGTTCTAAACACGATTTTAAGTCTAATTAAGTCTTACTAATGCGTGACTACTAATGATACTAATCCAGGAAAGGTGGAAGAAGGGTACTTCAGTCCTAACCCCTTCGGCTTACCATCCCTTCAGCAAATGGAGTTGTTACTCCCACACGAAGATAACAGTCGACAACTAAACTAAGTTTAGGTGAATTGGTGAGTATCGCCCATAGTAGTCAAGTATAGCCCTCCCTGTAAAGATAATTTAATTACTAATGCACGTATGCTAGTCAGCAGGAAGTTATAAACCTGAAACACAAAGTTTATGTGTATAATTAAGGTGAAAATTAGTCGTAAAATTGCCTATAAAATGGAAACGTACATCTAAAACAACGAATATTGGAAGATGGTTCAATATTAGGTACAAAATAGCTAAGTACGTAGTTAGGTAGGGTTAATTAGTGATAATTAGGTATTAACTAGGTAATAATTAGTCAATTTTAATATTTTTGGTCCGAAAATGACTTGGGCTAATATGAAAGAGAATTTGATTCTGATTCCGAAAATCCAAACCCGACTTTTCAACCCCCAATAATAAGAAAGTTAGAAGCGAAAATGTTTTTGTAAGATTACTTTTTGTGTCGTAATCTTACCACTCCAAAAAGGAGTGTTCTAAAATTGGTTTTCTTTTGGTTTGACTTAAGTCAAACCTTTTTCCCTTCTTCATTGTCTGGGAGGTTGTCTACCTCCCAGACTACACCTGAGTCAGGTGTTGTTCTCCCTCCTTTCTTCTTTTTCTCTTTCTGCTAGGCCTTTCTCTTTCCTGGCCTAGCAGTTGTCCTCACCTGAACTTTTGGCCGAGGACAAGGCCAACAAAGAGGAAACAAAGAAAATAATAGAATTAGCCCAGGTTATTGGATTTAGAGGGGGCTAATTCCCCTTATTAATAATATGAATACAAATATAAGTAGCTAGATAAACGTAGGTAAGTACGTAGATTAATGTGATGTAATTTTTATCTAATAGAAAATTGTATATCGTGCGCAACAATTCGATAAAGTTACAAAATTTCACAAAGTTTTCCCTTTGGTTGCGTTTATGTGTTAGAGAAAGTTTCGCAAAATTTCGCCAAGTTTCGGCACCCAAAATATATCAAAAATGGGTCAGTTGGGGGGCAATAAATCCAAAATCTCATTAATTTTCACCCCCAACGGCCAGCTGGGTCAGCCCGCTGCAGCGCAGCATACGGAAAAGGTGGCAAGCTTCTAGAAGGTTCTAGAATCTTCTAGAAGCTTTGCCTTAAAATCAAAGAAGAAGCGAGCTCCAGGTCTCGCTAATGACCTGTCACCGAGCTGTCAGCAAAACTGTCAGCTCGGCCCAAAATTTTATTTTCAAATCAGTGTTCGTTTGAGAGCAACCGAAAGCGGTTGCTTCCCCCTCTCCTTTATGCGCTCTCCAGTGCAGTTGGTACTGCATGGGGGTTAAAAGCGCATCTCCCCGGTTAGGCTAAAACTAGAACTTTTCTGGCCTTCGGGCCAGAAAAGATTTTTGAAAATCCAACGAACACTCACCAATTAGGGCCACATAGGTCTTCTATACCTGGCCAATGAATTGAGAAACAAAAGCTTAGGATTTAAAGGCCATTTTGGCCATTTTTTCTACATTTTTTTGGGCCTTGGGCCATATTTTTCTTACGTGTTTATTGGGGCCTTCGGGCCAATTTTTTATATACCTTTTTAAGGCCAATGAGCCATGTTTTCTATGCATTTTTGGGCCACAAAGCCCCGTTTTATCCAGTATATTTGGGCCTAAGGCCAATTTTAATTTTCATAGCATGCGTGGGCTTCCGAGCCACTTTTTTAGTTCAATTTTGTTTTTATTTATTATTATTCTTATTATGATTTTATTATTTTACTAATGGGGCAACTCATGTAAACCCCTCCTGTTCGATGGAGGTCTTGAGAATTGCCCCTATCTTTAGTTTTTCTGTTTTTCGTGCCGACACCCTCTGTATATCGAGGTTTGCTGACCTCCACCTCCTATTATTTAGTTTATTTTGTCACCTTTTATTTGTATTTTTCGGTCAAGTCACGACCATGATTTTTACCTTTTTTATAAGGCCCCTTTTTGGCCTAAAATTGGGATTTTTTAAATAGAATATGGGATTATTCAGTGGGGACCCAATCCCTAAGTTTGAGTTAGAGGGTCCCTTTACTACGACCCTAATTTTTATTGAGTTAACTGATAGAAATATTTACCCCACAGCCGGCAACTAGGAGTTGCCGGCCATATCGTTTTAATCTCAGGCCTTGTTAAGCCTTAAAATCACTGTTCGTAATTTGTGCTGTTTGTCGTAGGTCGGTAACCAAAAGTAATAGGTTATCAAAAGCGCATGAGCGAGTTTTAAAATAAGAATCCCAAACATAATCTCTTGCTCTTTCTAAATAATTAATAATTAAGCGTTTCACGGGGAATGACCGGCTTCCCCATTAATTAATTTAATTATTGTTGGTAGTTTTGTTTAGTAATAATGGTTTCGTTTAGTAATGATTGCTTGGCAATCATTACTCACACGGCTTTCTCAAAATTGCAAAGTTTTCAAAATTGCCAAAATTCCGCACTACAAACTGAGTTTTAGATACCTAAAACTCATAACAAATTCTCGTTTAAATTCAGTTAACTTAGTACGTTTAAAATAATAGCTAGAAGCATAGGCTACTTAATATTAATTAGAGTTAGTTTCCATTTAGGTTGTTTGTAATCATGCCTGCTTTTAGGATTAGCTAGACAAGCACTTACCTAAGAAATTGTATGTTTGTGTACACATGAATCGTATGAATGGCATTGTATTGGTTTCCATGACTGTATGCGCGTTGACTCGCGGAAACTCCTTCTGTCTGATGAAGGTTGTGAGCATCGCTGGAGTGATCAAAGCTCAGACCATAAGCAGGAATGAAGTGTATGTGTGATTTGTATGAATGATTGCATTTTTATTAATAGGAACTGTTCTAGTCTGAATGTTGTATAAGTGAGGTATAAGTGGTTCTTAATTTAGGTATTGTATAAATGTTGCTTAAATTGTGTTTAGTTAATAAATAGGATTACGTAGTCAATATTAGATTACCTAGGACCTTTGTATGTACGTTGTATGCAGTATAATTGTCAATCATAATCGAGCAAGTGACCGTCTGAATGGTTATTGATTCTCTGTGTGCATGATTCGTATGAAGTGCCAAAACTATGCCAGAACTCCTATAGTACGCAGGATAAGTAATAATCAGTAATGTAGTTTTAGGGTGCAAGTCTTGTATGCATATCTGGAAGTTGGTGAATATTTTGTTACGTAGGAAATCTAGGTTTAGGCTCAGTTTAGTAAATATGCAAATGAAGTTAGGACTCTGGGATCTAGAGTTACGAGGACTCCGTATTAGGCCCCATCAGCGTGAATCTGGATATCCTCGATTCGTCCGCGTAAGCTACTCTTTGTCAAGAGTGCGGACGAATCGCAAGAACAGGAATCTATCAAAGGAATCGGTCTCGTTGTCAAATTATAAATTAAGCTCTAGTTAACGTAGTTCCTAGTTGCATTTGCTGTATCTTTGTTTCTAAAGTCAGAACATACTGTTATTGCCATTTTTAGTTAAGTAAGCCATATCTGATGTATGTTTTGCTCCTAATAATGACCGCAACCGCGGCCTAACACCATTTCATGTCGGTGTTCACGTTCAAAGGCAAAATTAATCAAACCCCGTTATGTAAAGGTTAGCAAGGTTGAAAAACCAACCTTGCTCATTTATGTTCGATACTAAGTTATCCATGCTAGTTATTCACAAATGACAATAACGGGTTTTAATATTCTGACAATTTTATCTAGTATTAGGCAATAATTGATAATGTACCTGAAATAAGCAAACCAACCGTTAGTTACGTAAGTATTATGGATAGGACATCAGAACCATCTTCTAATAAAGACTAAAACCACCAGTTTTGTGAATTTATCTAGTCTTCAACGTTTAATACTCATAAAATAGGGAGTTGTTACCTTCCCTTGGTAGAACCCAGTAAAGAACAGAGGTTCTACGCTAAATTATGACATTTTCATTAAAATTGTACGTTAACTCTCTTCTAACTTGTTAATATTTGTTAAGAACAGGAAGTTGTTACCTTCCTTACTCGAACTCGCGAAACTAAAAGTTTTACTTTCAAGTATTGTGTTCTCGTCAAACTCACGTGCAAACCGCTTTCTAATTAAGTAACACTTATCAAAGATAGGAAGTTGTTACCTTCCTTGCTAGGACCCGGAAAACAAAAGGTCCTGAACTTGATCATCTTAACCAACTTAATGTTTCTTGTGTTAGCCGAATAAATGGGTACTTATCTGCTGTTAAAGGACCCCAAAAGTATATCAAACCCGAGTAATAGGTTTTAATTGTACAGAAGCAGACTGTACAAAGAGAAATCAAGTTGAAATCACAGTTTCACATCGAAGGCACAATTTCTTGCACAAGAACACAAGAAATTGTCTTGAAAACTAACGTTTTACTTAAAACCAATTTTAAATAACGTGTTCTTACTCAAATCGTCAGAACTTGTGTTAATCCGCTTGAATCGCAAACTTTCACAACAATTTCAATTTGTACGAGTTTATCTCAAGTTCAGAAAGCCAAAATGTGAGTAATGGTTGCTGGGTTCGAATCCCGCACCTATAACTTGTATTAATGGGTTTTAACCCATTTGATTCAGGTGCGGAGCTCTCACCTGTCCTGCCAGGATCGAAGTCAGATTGTCAGTCATCGGAGTCTCAGTGCTTACAGTAATTGATTAGTGATCAGCTCAGTCGAAGAATACGGATATAGATATATATATATATATATATATATATATATATATATATATTGGAACAGTCATTTTGAGTCGGAATCAGCTTTGCTAAGGTACTTTGAGAACCAGTTCAGACTATTTGGGGAACGATTACGGCAGAGACAATCACAGATATAGCACCAGGATCTACAGTGGGACCTAAAACCTAACAACGAAAGTCTAACCTTGTTCTCATCTATTCTAAAGTGACTCTATTTCTTTCAACCTAAAAAGATGAACATTTTCGAACTAATCATCCGTCTCATTGAAGGGGTTGTTACCCCCTGTCCTTGGGTCTAACTAATTCAGTGGTTATCCCATTCATTCGGAAGTAGAGAATTTAACGAAGAGATTAAATTAAACTTAACCTGTACTAACCCCATAAACGGACCAGGAATCTCCCCAACCGGACCCCCCTTGTGTTTGACCCCTTGGCAACCGTATAGCATCCGAAAGTGCTATTGTTACTAGCATTTCGGGCTCACCCAAAGACCGGAACTGTGTACTACTAACCCATTTAATCTAGTTAATTTAAATTGTTTAGTAGCTTGCTTTACTGATAATTGTATTGTCCTTTAGTAAGGAGGACGGAAGAAGAGTTATAATTTAACCACACGAACACAAGCATATAGGGACTGCACGATAGAGTTTAGTAATAGGCTAAACCCTTGTTAGTTAAGTTAGTCAAGAAAGGAAAGGAAGAGGAATATAGTAGAGTTGAGTTTAGCTATCGGAACCTTGTCCCTAATAACCATTAATAATCTGGGTAAATCAGATACTGGCAACTCTGGCAAACCACTGCTGTTTGTCTAATTGTTTATATAGCATATAGTTTGTGATTTGTAACCTGTTTCATCCCCTGTACGCACTATAATAATCCTATTCATTGTTTACTGTCATTATTATTATTGTTAATACCACTATAGCTATCTTTATTAAACTGTTGTGTCCCAGTATTGAATCCACCGACTAGGACATAAGGATCAGATCAAGATTTGGATTCATAGCCCCTGCGCAAGTAAGTGTTTAAATTGAACCCTTGGTCCCGACAAAGACATCGCCATCATCGTGCCAGAATCTTGATTTGACAATCAAGATTCTCAATCAGTGTTCTTTGATACAGACCTGATTCAACCATCCAGAAACAGCAAGTGTCGACCCCGCTTGCTGCGAATATCCCTTGGATCCCTATCCTCATCAAACGAACTCACACCTAGACCCCATCCAGGTTGACCGCAAGGAATCTTTGGTTCTGGACAAATCACCTTCCGAAGATCCTGTGCCTAAGTTTATCCTCACCGATAAACGAGTCGACCTTCCGTGTACTCGAAGTGGTTGATACCCAGAGTCAGTCGTGATAGACTGTTACGGAATTTGGAACCCCGATCTTACCCACTTCATTACCTTTTGTTCTTCTTTTTCCTCCTTTTAGGGGTGAATGATTTCCCCCTTTCCGCTTTTCCCATTGGCAGAAATAGTGTTATATTTTTAAGTACTATTTTTTTTTTCTTATTATAGTAAAAAAAAAATTTTTGTTTTGGTGCATAGAAAAAGCAAATTTTTTTGCGCGCTCGGCGTTGTGTGTGTTGGGGGTTGAGTTGAAAATGCCTTTTTTTTGTTTTGATTTTGAGACGACAAACCCTAAGTGAAATGGAGTTTTTTTGCTTGATAATATACCTACTTTCTGTTTTTTTTTTTTTTTTTTTTTTTTCTCATTGCTTTCTCTCTCCTTTCTCTCTTCTTACAACATAAATTTATCATGTTGTTTAATAACGAGAGAAAAATAAAATTGATATTTTTTTTTTGTGTTTCTTAGTTTTACTTTCCGACCCCAAAGTCCAAGCTAGCCACCCCAATACAGGCATAGTTGTTTTTCCCCATGGGGTGTTTTTTAAAGGGGTGGGAGCCCCCTTCTTCTTACCAGAGGACGAAGGAAATTTCACGTTAACGCTTCCTTAGTATTCACGAGGGGGGGGAAAAAAATGTCCTGTCTTTTCTTGCGTTTCAAAAACCAAAATGGGGGGTTTTTAAGCTGGAACTTTTTTCAAGAGGCATCTGAACCAAATTCAATCGTGTGTACGTACACTATTGAAGTCAAGTTGGCATCCACAGGGTACAGCCGCCCCTTCCTGTCAGGTCTGTATTAAAATATATCTAATTTATAGGAACACAAGTGCACTATTGTAGAAAAGAAGATACATACATTGGAGGACTTCTTAGTATTGCTCTGTGTTCTGTCCTCTGACAAATGGGAATGTTCTTGGTGAAGGAGGGGGTCAGTAAAAATGATTCTTATAATACATTGCATATCATCGCAACAGTGCAAGCTTTTAATTGAAATTTATGACTCTTAATTAAGTTAAGTTACTACTTGCTACTTAATTAACTTAAATCTTAATTCCTAGCAAAAATGTGCGAAATTTCACCATTTTAGGTTGATAATTGAGTTTAAGGGATATGCTTGCTAAGTCTGTGGTGTGTATCTATGTCCAGAATCCGAAGCATTTTGCGCCAAGAATGGGCAGGCAAACTTTTCAATTTCTTTGACACCGCTACCCCGTCCTACAACCTGTGCTTTGCACCATGAGTCGTTTGTAGAGATTCATTTCACGGTCAATGGTATGTAAACTATGCTGCTGTAATACTCATTAAGAGGATTTGATACTTACACATTTATTGTTACTAGTGTGGGCGGACGTGTAAAAACCTTCTCCTTGTCAGCCCAATCGAACTGCCACGCTGCTTCCGAGTTTGATTGGTCCGAAACTGTTACTCCAAGTTCGCAACCTGGGGGCTTGGCATCAGGGCTGTCACAGCACCAGTATTGGTATGTTCGATTCGAAGATCGTTCTGTCACATTAACAAAGACAGCCCTTATCCAAATAAAGTAAAGAGAAGTGTCTAAAAGAAAATAATGGTAGGGTGCAAAAACTGCAAAAAATGTAGGTAATTTCAAGATAGATAGAGATTCAAGGTTGTAGATTTGGCAAGCACAACAGTCACGTTAAAAACTTCTGATGGTATAAGCTTTGAAAGTTGGCTAAACTGGAGGGAAATCAAAGACAAATATTTTAAGCAATGCTTTAAACATGCATTTTGCATTTGAAATTAGTTTTTCTTTAAATCTTCAACCAATATAAAATTTAATGAGGCGATCAGAATGCAGAGTACACATTTCAAACCTCCAACAATGTGAAATCATCAGTGAGTGGACCCACCTACACTGATGCATGAGCGCAATCGTAATTCTTATGTAGGGAAAAAATATAAATATGTGCTCCAAGTTATGTCTAAGAATGAATTTTTCCCAAAGGTTGCACAATATTTTTAAACAGTTTCGTTGCAGCTGACTGAACTTTAAACCGATAACAATTCGAGGCATCAAAGAAAAGGAGAAACAAAGTGGCTATTTAATAATCAGAAAATAAATTTAGTAACTATCCACAGTGTATCGTTTTACTATGTAGAAATGTTTAATTCAAATTTTCTTTAGAAACAAGGCAGCGGGGTTGATGTTACCCTGTTATGCAGTTTTTGGACCTTTAGTTACATAATATTCTTTCTCCATGTGTCACAGCTGTCAACTGTGAATAATTAGTTTTTGTAAATTTTAAAACTGTTCCAAACCTACCTACCGCTGCTCGATTAATTAGCAAGGTTCAAGGCGTAAGGAGTGTTCACAGGTCCCGGCTGCATGCTAAGTTACTGAAACTTTAATGTCCGTTTTTATGCATGTAACTTGTTGCAAAACTAAAGAACTCTTATTGTGAGAAAGTTCTAACTTCAAGGTTTCATGGCAGACCCCCTAGTACATTATTAATGTTCTGTAAACTATATTTAAACTGAGCGCTCTGCTCTGCCAGCCAGTCAACTTGCAGTCAACCTGTGTTTGTGTCTGCCTTAGTCCAATATTTGCGTCTAACTTACTTTTGTTTCTAAATTGCTGATTTGCAGTATTTAATTCCCGTAATTCAATTCCGTCCTTTTTCCGCTCTCTCTCTCGCTCTCCAACAGTCAAACTCCGCAGGTAATACTGGTTCAATTTGCTACGTCCGACTATGCTCAGTAAAAATAGCGATTATTAGCAAAATTACGAGCCATTAGAGGACTCCTCTTCTTGGCATTGCGTAACGGTGCTCCGCCCACAATACGCGAATGTTCTCCCGTTTGGCCGAAAATAAGTCCCCGTTGTGTGTGGGGGGGGTAGCCAACAGTCACTCACTTTGCGAAATCCCCCTCAGTTTGGGGGAGTCGGGTCCAGCAAAGGATTACGGTAGTTACAGATTTTTTCCAATAAAGTCCCCGTATGTTGGGGTCATAAAAAGTGGTCCCCGTATGGGAGGGTCACAAAAAATGGTCCCCGTTGTGGGGGTGGGTCGCCAACAGCAAATCAGAATGAGCCAAACTTAGCCTGCTTGAGCGACCCCTCCCCCCCAAACGGGGACCTCTTTCAGCGACCTCCCCCCCTCCAAATGGTGACCACTTTCTGCTACCCCCCTCACCAAACGGAGGGGGGTATATCTGTCAACCCCCCAAACGGGGGAACATTCTCTTATTGTGGTCGGAGCACCGTTACACAATGCCAAGAAGAGGAGCCCTCTAGTGGCTTACTCTTCTTCTAATAAATAGAAGATAATCGTGGACTCTTGATGGCTTACATCTTCAGCTTACAAGTTCAGCTCATACGGAGCTAAAGGAAAACTGAATCGAAAAACGGACTTTAGATTTGTGGTCTGCGACCCCGACTTTTCGATATACAACTTTTCAGCAAAATGAACACATAGCATGTACAAGGCATTTCTCTAGTTTTAGCAATCGTGCGCGGAAGTGTCATGTTTTTATTTTTCAGAAAGCATCGTTTTTCGCATTTTCCACGTTTAACAATCGCCAAAAATGTGTCACTCAATAGACTTGTATACGGGTTGCTTACTCTCGATAGTACGTATAAAATGTGCTGTCGAAGCTGTAGGGGAGAGGGCTCCCTTTGATACAAAATGGGTTTTTGGCTGCTGGAAAAACTTCGCTCATACATCAGTACAATATAAGTACATATCTTCTCAGAAACGAGACAAAATATTACTGTTGGAAATTAAAAATTTGTACATCCAAATAATCTTCCTGTTTTCTGAGTCTAACATTTATGAAGCCTTTCATTTAGTTTTCCTATTATTTCAACAATTGCCATATTTATTTTCAAACCAGCTACACCATATCGAGCGGGAAACGAACATGTTCACGTCAGTTAGAAATATAATTCGTTAGTCCAAGTAAATATAAGTTACAGTCAAGCCAATGCCATGTACTTCGCACGGATTGCTTTTAATTAGTATGACCAGAAGATAACTAGCTGAAATAGGGACAAAACCGAGGCGCCAGTAAACAGTGAAATAATGCCGCCGAGACCGCTGAAGAAACCACTCGTGGTGTAGATATAGTATTCCTGATCGCATCGCACGTATCGATGATGTCGTGCCAAGGTGATTATTACTTGACCATTTGGGCGTTTTCTATTGTCTGATTGCGTTCGAATTTCAATATTTCGTTGAAATTCAAACGACTCACAGTATGGCACGCAGTCGTCTGCCATCCGGCCTGCCAGAGTTTTGCATTTATCCTTATTAGACTGTATTTCTGGTTGAAGCCCGTCGCATATGTTTGAGGTATTTATGGGCATGCTCAAATTTAGACTGACACACTCTGCCATGCACGAAGACATTAGAAGACGTGTCTTGTCGTAACAGTTACGTCGTAACTGGTACGGTTCATTCACGCAGGGTGCAGTTGGCTTGTTCAGCAATGTTAGGTGTTGCATGTCAACCTCAACAAGGGTGGTAGTTCGCGGTTGAATGGCAATTGGAGAGAAGGCCTGGTAGTCGTCCCCTACGATGATTGCAATTTTTCCGGGCGATTCTGGAACCGGGAAAATTTTCTCACCCATTTTTTCCTCTGGTGGCATGCTAATTGTTGCGTTCTCATAGAGAGGACTGATCAATCTATAGCAAACTCCCTTATCATTGAAATACGTTTCTATTGACTCAATATTGGCTGGAGAACCAGTCAAGTCATCATGCTTGAAAACGTCCATTGGATGTTTTGCAATTTGTTGGAATAGTTGGGAGAATGTAGTGTATCGTGTTCCCTCCGCATTGGTGAAAAACGACAGTCTGACATCAACGGTCAAAGATGGCTTTGGTGTGTCCTGTAAGATATTATGAATATAGTCAGCATGAACGCTTTGCAGTCCTATGCTTTCCAATTTTGAAATATCAAACCAATCCTTTGAACAAAAGCTAATGTTAGGAAATTGAGTCAGAAACTTTCTTTCGGACTGATATCCGGTTGGCTTCTTCACAAATCCTTCAGTAGCTTCCACAATTTGTTTGCACATCACACAAATGGACAGAAGAAAAAAGCATGCCCAGGCAAATCGAATCCATTGCTTTGATGTCATAATACAGTCACTGATACCATGAATCGTTGTCTGAGAAGCAAACTTTTTCAGCTTATCAATGAGTTCACTAGTGGAGTTAGACATTGCGACCGCTGCCCCCCAAGTAAGGGTACCAAAAGTGCTTGCAACTAATGCTTGTTACCTCTTAGATGAAGTCTGCATGATAAGTAATTAAACGCCTCATTTACTTTCGCGAGGAGGTTTGTAAGAATCTTGACTAAGTTATGGGTGCCAAATCTTAAATACTGGATTGGAAATAAACAGAGCATGACAAAATCCATTGCTGCTAATTGGCTTACTTCGCAGCTTTCGTTGAAAGTTTTACGCTGAAAAGAATCTGCTGGAAAGCATAAATAGTTTAAAGTAGATTGTACGTTTATTAGGTAATTTGAAGGCTGCACAAGCAATTCATAGTTATTTATAGCACAGCAACTACAATCTTCCACATCATTGTATCTTCCTGCTAAACTTTGTTAAGTTTTAAAGCATTGTAATGCTACCTGTAGCTTGATATATACTACTATATTAGATTTTACATGTTCTAAAACTAAGTTTATTTACAAAACGTTTATTTTCTAGCTTTGTTGCTGCTAGCTGCTGTTGCTAACTGCTATAGTTTATTACTGTTATTTGCTCCTGCGATTAACCTTTGTCTCCAGCTATTCATTTTTTGACTCCAAGTCAACCTTTATTATTTCTACAACTTTACGTAAGTGGCTGCAATTAGCAGTGTACCAAAGTAGTGGAATAGTTAATGTCTCTCATCAAGTTCTACCACATTCAGTCTGCTTATAAATGAGAAAGAAAAAGAAACTCATGTACCACCGAAGGTCTGAAAAATTCGGACCTCCGGTGGGACTCGAATCCACGACTTTTGCGCAACAGGCAAATGCCCTGCTGACTGAGCTATGGAGGCACAGTCTCATCAAGCTTTGTCGGAATTCGTGTACCAATGTACATGACTTTCACCACGTGAACCCACGTAAGCAGAAACAAAACTTATAAACCTTTTGTTTCAAAAATTTTCAATACTTTAATGTACTACCTGTGCACAGTCAATGACAAATGTAACATCACGTTTATATAGCTATGCTAAAACAAAGTAAATTTCTGCTATGAGAATGTGGGTCCACACCGAAATTGCAGGTTGGTAATTGCCGTGCAACGGTAATCGTCCTTCCAAACTGGACTGCGTATGTAAATGTTCCCCTTTTGCGTACCGGCTCTACTTGCTCTTCCAAATTTAATTTCTACCTCGCCATACCATTCATTTTTGTCATACCAGCGATCCCTGTCATATGATTCAATGAAAAGTAAACTTTCCAAATCGGCCGAATACTTTTTCCACTTAGCCTTTTCGCCAAATTCAATCTTGTGTATGACAGCATCCTTGATTTCTTTGATCGTTTCTACCGTCTTTGTTCCGCCTATATTCCAGCTAAATTTAAGAAAGCTTAAGTTGATTAGTCAATTCATACGGCAAGTATTTAAAAAATTATACTGTGTGACCACAGCAACGTATTACTTAGGTCGTAAGCTTTTTAAATTAGTGGCTTAAACAAACACCAGCTTCTTTGATTTTATTGTTTCAATTTTGGTCGAAAGGCAGAAACATAGTAGCCAACAACGTTCTGAGTTTGGGCTGTACTCACCCATCCAACCTCAAGCTACCGCGCAGAGAAGAGGTGGCTCACTTCACAAATTGTACGTTCTAGTTATACACAAACCAAAGACTACGACTAAGTAACCTATGGATAATTGTACAAATCACTACAAGGTGACAGCAGAACCTCAATTTGTTTCGTTAACAACGAACAAGATATCATTGCGTCATAGCTGAAAGAGATACTAAATCATTTTCATCAAAGGGTTCTTAACTTCTCGTGCTTTTGAGGAAGAAAACGTCTTTTGACGTTCTAAACCTTTAGCCCAGTGAATGGGATCAGAAACAAACCCGTATGTGTGCTCATTTTAAGTAAATAACTGGTTTGCACCAAAAGTCCCTCGCATGAAGTGGACGGAACATCATGAAGGTCTTCACGAAGGATACATTCCATCTGGGACTCCGCATTCTACTCTTGACAATAAGTAAATTTACGGTTCTTTAACAAGCTTCCCAGCTAGGTTGCACACAGCAGTAGACTTCTTCTTCTTCTTCCTATTCCGGGCCCATCGTGCATGGTCTTCAGCAATGTGGAGAATCGCCAAACCAGCACACGTCTTCGCAGGTTGTGACCAGGACATCCGGAAAGACCAGGATATTGAAACCGGGACCAACCGCTCAGCAGCATAGTTTAAGGAATGGCTGATTCGGCACAACAAACAACCCTCAATCCAGCACACGTCTAGGCCAAAACATCCGGAAAGACCAGGATAGATTCAGCTCGGCAGCATAATTTAAGAATTCAGAATTTTAGTCATGGCCCCGGGAGTAGGAACCCATTAGCGCCGTTGGCCAGACGGATGCCAGGGGACACCTGTGGGGATCTCCATTTGATGGGGCCCATGTCCATCGGATTTCCCACGGAGGTGGTTCCAAGCCCCCCAGCAGTAGACTTCACCTTGTTCGTTATTAGGTCCACCTTTATGTGACTAACACATGGTAACACGTAGTTGTAGCAATGGCATTTATACAAATGTGTAGCAGTCAGCTCAGTGTCTGAATATAGTGTATTTGCAACACCCACAGCGGCAACCGCAAGATGATCTACATTTGTGTTTGCTCAGTTAACAAAGCTGTGCACAGCCTTACTGCCTTGAGCTCAGCACAGCACAGCACGCATACAACCCAAAATATTCAAAGCTAGCTTTTACTTTCATCAAAATTATGGTTATAAAGTTCGTCGTGCTTACATTATGTTCACCTTTTCTAAAACTTCTTCAGCTTCTTAAACACCGGTTTCGCTACTCTATACGCTGTTCCTGTAAGATTGCTTAACATTATGACTAGCAAAAAGCAAAAAGCAAATATCACAAACAAACTCACTCACTCAACTACAGTCACCTCCCTGGGAGGAAGCGTTGAATAGGGTGCACTCCAGTCAAATTCCCAGTCCGTTTGCTTGTCCCTGGAGTTGTCAAAACTTCTAACTCCCAGCTCACATCCAAGAGGCCTGATCCATTCATAGGTGTCACAGCATGCATATCCATAGGTTTCGTTCGTAGGAGGTATAGTCATATTAATAAACACAGCTCTGATCCAAATGAAATGCAGAGTTGAATCTGATAATTGAGATGTGTAGCACGAAAATTACACAAGGATGTTAAAATGCATAAAGTATAAAGTTTATATAGGGAATCTCTGTCATCTCTACATCCAAAACTTATGCTCTTCTAATTTTGTCAATTTTTGTGAATTCCGTCAAACAAATACTACTTTCCGCAAAGTAAAATAAGCCTAATTAGCACAAGTTGCTTACTTTTCCTCATCAGCAAGGGAGGTGCACAGGGAATAGAGATTTTGCTTGATATGGCATAAAACTGTGTGGCTGAAGATCTTGCCAAGTGCAGAATACATATCAGGAAAACGGAATAAGCAAACAACAGCTGCATGTTTTCCTAATTTTTAGGAAAGTTTAAAAGCTGTCAAGTCAAGTCGTATACAGAGACCGCCTGAAATATTGCATATCTTGCAATTGTACCACACTAAATTGAAGAATCAACCTGAAAGTATCGTGGGCGTGGTTCAGCTTTTTATGTCGAAGAACTCATAGACTTCATTGACTTACCTAGACGTTTCTGGTGATTAATGTGATAGACACTTATTGTAAGATTTATTCCTTTGGGTGGCAAAGTGGAGTTATTTTATTTCTACTTCTGGTATTTCGTCAAATAAATTGAAACAAGCAATAGTTGTATGCAAAATTAATCCAGATTTTTGCACAATTACACAGACCAAAATAGTTACCCATTGGCAACTATGGACCTGCTGCGAGCAAGGTTCTAGCCTGTGTCAGCTTTAACTGTTACCACCTTCGTGTATCACTGCGCTGCACTTTCTACTAAGGAACCTTGATCAAATTGTAAACTTATAGTGTACTATATACTGTAATTTGGTTTGAAAACCTCAGAACGTACAGTTTACAGCTAAATTTCAGCAAGTCGCATTTCTGTTTTTCAAAAGGTTTTCTTAGCATTTTCTTAGTCCCTTTGTCCAAGTCTGTTTGCCACTACAAGGCAATATAATATACCAATAATTGCCGACGATAATTAATACCAACAATATACTATGTAACAAATTTTGCACTCTTTTCGAGTGTGAATACTGTTGACCATTGCAAACAACTGTGTTTTGATCGTACCACCATAAAATGCGAATACGGAGCCTAGGACATTTTTGAAAACTTCTACACCGAATAGAGTTGAATATGAACATACTCTTGAATTCGTTTCCTTATTTGCCTATGTACAAGGCATCGAAAGTTAAATGATGTTCTTGTTCTTCTAATTTGCATATCATGAACGCAGAGAAAAATCACAATACACAGCCTGTGTATTTTAGATTTGTGTACAGGATGGAATATAAATATCACTGCCGATGTGTTAACTGCACTTTAAAACGAATTATAGTAGACCTACTGCGTCGAGGCGCAGCAGGAAAAATAGCGGTTACATTCGTGAGTACCCAAAATTTGTAACGTAATTAGTAATGGATTTTCTCAGTGTCTTTCCACTAGCCCTCGTATGCAAGAATGTACAAAAACAGGCTGTAGCAAAGTTAGCCGCTAACATATTGCAAAGCAGTACATCATCAAAGTGCGTCCTTTCAATAATTTGTTCAGAAAACTGTTCATAAACTCCTTGTAACATAATTGAAATGGCACAGCTAATTACAGTTTTAGGACATTTATCTCCAACAGGTACATTTTAATTCCAACATATTAATGAAACAGACCAAACTATGGAGTAAGTAATGGTCTCGACCTTTTTGATACTGCCTAAAACGCAGCAGAAATATCAAGCTCATTCAAAGTTCCATTGCTTAAAATTACACTAATGAAAATTCAGCGTGCTGACAAACTTGTGGTGCACTGCTTAATCAACAGTGCAGACGTGCTTCATAATTGTTTGGTATAAAACTCTTTAACGCTTGTTTTCAATTTGGAAGGAACATAGTTGTAGAATAAGAAAAGCGAAGACAATTTCAATAACGAAGGAAACCATGTTTGCTTTACCTGTTGTTCAAGTTTACCTTAAGCCATATTGAAACAGCGGTAATTTAGGAATCAACCTTAAATACACATTGTTTGTCAATGCAGTAATGCAATGAAACAAAAGCATGCAATATTTCAGAGAATTCAGGAGATTTTTCTGAGTTTAAAAGAAATATAAATTAACACATTGAAACCGCACAAAAATTGGTACATTATGTCGCTAAACTGATAATAATATATTCAGCAAATCCAGGTTCTACGAACCAGTTCTTTCTTAATCTAGAAGTATCTACATAATATTTAACGGTTAGAAGCTAAATTTCAGCAAAACAAACATTTGTAACACACAGAAAAGCGCTTGTTTTTATGCTCCATTTAATCAAGATCTCGATGTGATGTGAACAGCAGGCAGAATAAGCTATAGGATGAAAGAAAGTCTTAGCTTATGCATTGATGATTTATATACATTTCGTAATAGCTAGTTGATGGTGCGACAATATTTCATAGTTCTGCAATCCTTCGAGGAACACTAATCTACTAGAATTTGCTTCCTCATTGTGGCCTGATCAAAATGGTCCAAAAAATTAGTCAAGAAGTTCACAGTGCTGAAACTTTTTCTGGTTGGTTAGAGAGTTTGCCTACAGCCACACAGGTTGCACAAACACAATTACATTGTCACTGAAGGCATACAAGACACTACACAACACAGACATGCGGGGGACAGTGCTAGTAAACAGTACAAAGCTTGGATACTGGGGAATTAAACACCAAATACGAGGGATATCAATGGAGGAAGCAGGGCATCAGTCCACTGCTTGAAGAAGTAAAAGGGGAGGGACGAGTTAGAAGTCTTCAAGAAAAAAAAGAGATATTAGGAAAATTAAATTTGGTAGAAAAATTTGGGGAGTTACTTTTTTAAGGAACGAGAATGAGAGAATTCAAGAATATTAAAACAGGTGCGAAAAGTCGAAAATTGGAAACCTCCAAATATAGTCACTCGCAATGTAAGAAACTCGAAACAAATAGTGTAATCACATTTTTTAAGCCTGCCAGGCTGTCACGTGACTGCTATATAGACAGCATGATCGAGATTTCGAACTGGACATTTATTGCAGTGTTGCCTTTGTTGCAGTGGTGGCCAGGAAGGAACGGTTTTTTTATTTTGTCAAAATACAGTTTTAGTATTCAGAAATTGAGCTTTTCTTGCAAATTTCATATTTAGCCCAAATTTTAAAAATTATTGCTCTTGATTGAAGGCTGATAGAGACCTGGAGTTGGAAGCACAGAGTTGGAAGCGGGTACCATTTTGGCGACCCGCCCCGCCCCGCTACCCGCAAGCTGGTACCCGCCCCGCCCCGCGGCCCGCAGACAAGTGATACCTGCAAGATACCCGCAAAATTTTTCTAATGCTAAAAGATTACTGTGCGATTAAATTTATTAAAAAATGTCAATAATGCGAAATAAGCTTTATTTAAAACTTTTAAACTACCTTAACCTATAATGTTATTGAGATGTTTTGCCGAAATATGGAAAATAACCCAAATTCCTGAAGTTTGTGGAAAAACATCAAAACTTTTTCGAAAAGTTTAAAAATTTAAACTAACTGATACATTTAATTATGAATGCACCTGGGCTTGGGGCCCGATGTCAGCCCCGGTGGTTAAGTCTCTATGCCGACCGGGACAAAACTTTGTAATTTTTGTCAATTTTTAGCCAAAATTTTGGAATTTTAGAAGTCTAAATTAAGTTAAATGGTACAGATCGTTCCTTTTATTTCTCATCTATTTTTATTGAAAATAACAATAGTAATTTTGTCGATATTTAAAACCATAGTAAAACATGAATTTTTAAGAAAATTTTCCTATTTAGACTGCAATTTTTAGGCCTCGGTCTCGCATTCGGCCCGGTGCATCTCTAAGAGAAATTAATCTGGGCCTCATGTAGCTTCGAAAAAAGACTCAATTTACAAAGCTACATAAGGACTAGTCTTATCTTCTAGAAATCTTCTAGAAAGAGCAAGGTTTTCGAAAAAGAATTGAAGATTTGATGAGTTGAAAATTATGTACCGTTCAAGCCGTCCAGCTCTCTCGGAAGCGCGTTTAGCCTGGTAGAGGGCTTTGGCCTCTGAATACAAAATTCCACAACAGTAGATGACGACAGATGACATAGCAAAAAACGCAACTGCAACAAAGGAATTAGGATAGGATATCCAAAGTTCCGCAAAAGCATATACAGTAGTAGTAATAGGTCATAAAATGGTGTATAATTGGGAGGGGGTTTATGAGGTTGTGGAGGAAAATTGGGAGGGGGTTTTTGGGGTTGTGGAGTTGGGAGGGGGTTTTGCGGGTTGTGGAGTTGGGAGGGGGTTTTGAGGGTTGTGGAGTTGGGAGGGGGTTTTCTGGGTTGTGGAGGAAATTGGGAGGAGGTTGTGGAGGAGGTGACCGGAACCACGGTCGACCCAAGGTCAAATTTCAAAATTGACCCTTTTCGCCCGGAAAACTTTATCTAGGGGGTTTTCAGGGTCGAGGATTTCAAAAATGACCTTAGTTTTGCTCTATCTTGTAAGCTCCATGCTGTAAGGGACCTATGACCAAAACCTTAGCCGACCAAAGGTCAAATTTGAAAATTGAACATTTTCGTTGGAAAAACTTTGTCTATGGGCAATTTGCTGTCGTAGATTTCAAAAATGGGCTTAGATTTTCGCTAAGATCAAAGCTCCATGCTGACCCCTGGCCGGAACCATGGTCGACCAAAGGTCAAATTTCAAAATTGTCCATTTTCGTCGGGAAAACTTTACCCAGAGGGTTTTCGAGGTCGTAGATTTCAAAAATGACCTTAGTTTTGCTGTACTGATTAACCTCCGTGCTGACCCATGTCCGGAACCATGGCTGACCCTAGGTCAAATTTCAAAATTGACCATTTGGAAAAACTTTGGGGTAATTCGCTGTCGTAGAATTCAAAACTGACTTCAGAATTTAGCAAGGATTGAAGCTTACCTGGGACCATGACCGTCCATACTAAATTATCACAGGGCGCGACCGCTAGTAATAACACGACTACTTTAGTTTGCAAATACTCGACAGTGGGAGACACCAACTGTGGCGAACACTACTACTATAGTACGGCCCATACAGGCGGATGTCTTTTATTGGCAAAAACAAAGACAATACTGTACACTGCACAACAACAACAACACTGCACAAAAATAATATAGTGCAACAAGACAACTGCACAAAATAGAGCAAAAATACTGTACAACAAAAAGACACGACAAGAAAACTACTGCACAAGGATAATACTACAAAGTCATCTGTTAGAGTTTAGAAAGTCACGAACCAGCTGAGCAACCTTGTGTTTCGAGCACTGTCGTTTATATCTCATTTGCATGCTGCTGTGCACGGTACAACACGGCAGTCCTTCAACGTCGTGCGTGTGGGCAGGTAAATTCATGTCCTCGACGGAGGCATAAATGTCAATATTTAGATCGTTCCAAAAGAGAGCCTGATCCATCTCCTTGAACAGAGATTCCCCCTTCGTAATTATCATGCCCACTTGACTTTGTCGCAGAAATTCGCAAATGCTGTCCATGACCTCCCATTTCGCAGGCATCGTTGTAGTGTCGTTCCACTCGAGTCCGTTCTCCGACCGGGCCAAATAAAAGTAAGCTTGTTGATGAGGGGTCAACTGGTGAAATGGTATAGGGGCTCGAATGTGAAATGTCCGTTGAGCAATCTTTCCACAGGGGAAACGTACGGCCACTGTAATTTCCATGGGCACTTCACCCATATGATGAATACAGTCGTACGTCAGACCAACAAAACCAATAGAACTCATCGCCGCTTGACTGTAACAGTATACAAGTTAAAATGACAATACGCGCTCTAAACTGTGTACACAGCCTCAGGGCATAACGACATGACAAAACACTATGATTGCAACTTATGTGTAATCACTTTAAACTAAATAGCGTAATCATTTTAAACTAGACAAAACCGGTTTTGATGATTACAACTTATGTGTAATCACTTTAAAGTAAATAGCGTAATCATTTTAAACTAGTTGAAACCGGTTTTTAAGTGGTAGTCTTATTTGCAATTGTACTACAGTTGTTAGGTGACTGAAGTGAAGCAACATGTTAACATGTGACTTATGTGACAAAGTGTTTGCTCATAAAGAAAGTTTGAAACGACACAAAATATCTGTACACGAAGCGAAGCTTGTTGACTGTATCAAGTGTGGGAACCATTACAGTCGAAAGGACAGTCTCTTTAGCGACAGTCTCTCTTGACAGCCGACCGCTAGTGATAACACGACTACTTTAGTTTGCAAATACTCGGCAGTGGGGACACCAACTGTGGTGAACACTACTACGATAGTACGGCCCATACAGGCGGATGTTGTTATTGAAGACAGAACAACAATACAACACAACAAAAATACTATACAACAACACTGCACCAAAATACTGTACAACAAAAAGACACAACAAAACTACTGTACAACACAAAGACACGACAAGAATACACTGCACAAAATAATATGCAACAACAGTACAACAACACTGTACAACAACAACAACAACACTGTATGAGAAAGTTGAGTCAAATTATCTACTAGAGTCCAAAAATGTTTGCAACAATTGTTCGGCACGGTGTCGAGAGCATTGTCGTCTGTGCTGAGATGACATTTGGGCGTGAAACCAGCAGCATGGCAGCCCGTCGACATCCGAGATATCATCGAAAGTCGGGTAGCCCAAATGTTTACCACCATCATAGACAAGAATGTCCAGGTTGGCAAGCGCATGTTGTAGCCGATGATATTGTGTGGCTCCGTTGGTAATTGCCACATCCACCCCATATCGATGAAGCACTCTGCACACCTTCTCCAAAATCAATGGAGCCGTTGCAATAATTGGAGTCGTACTGCCATTCCGAAATCTGTAGAATATCGCCTGTCGATGAATGGACATCAAATGAAATAGCGATGCAGGACGTGGGATATACGTTTCATGGACAGTATGTCCATTGGGTAGCAGTATTAATACCGTCATTTCCATTGTGACGTCATCCATCTTATGCAAGTCATTCGAAACCATCGTAACAAAACCAATAGTAACCATTGTAGTGCAAACGTTAAACTGACAAACACTAGCGCTAAACACTGCCTCAGGACATAACGACATTGCAAGACTTGTTTTTATTGATTATGCGTCACCACTTTAAACTAGATAAAACCGGTTATGCGTCATCATTTTCACTTTAAACTAGCGTTATGAGTCATCAGTGATTAATTACCTTTACACTTTTGTAATGCCAAATGGCGGAAACCTCGGTTAGAGGTTTATTGATTGTCTTTTCTTAAGTAGAATCCTTGATGTAGGTGACGTAAAGCTCAACCATAGGTTTCTTGTTGAGCATCATAGCGACTTCCCGTTTTGGGAAGTGCTCAACATCCGTCAATCCGATTGGTATCAAGTTGCCGGTGCCAGTATTGACAATCATTGACACTTTGCTCTTTCCATTTAGCAGTTGCTCCAGTCTTCCGAGCCAGCTTTCGCTGTTCATCAGCACTCGATCGTCAATTTGAATCCAAATCAAACCAAAGTTTGATTCTCTGTGTTCGTAGGCATAAATCATTGTGGTTGTTTGTTATGGTTTCTTGTCTTTTGTAGCTTACAATTTCCAAAACGTCAATCCTTTATATTAATTTAGAAGTGTCCAGCAAGAATTCGCCTGATTACAATCAAATCATTGTGATCGGTGAATTTTACTTCTTCCATTTTGTCGTAGACATAGGTTAGTCGTCGATTTTCATCATAGCAATATTCGATGCAATGGTCCCAGTCCAGGTACTCGCAGCCAGATTTGTTCCTCTTGGTGCTGTCCGTTTCTCTACACAAATGCAAATTGCAATCAGACAATCGATGGTACAAACTTTGTCCTTTGTTTGGATGTAGGGGTTCCATATCCAGTAATATCCATGGAAAGATGTTCATTCCCTTCTTTGTCCTTAATAGCTGGAATATGCAGATTAATAGTATACTGATGTTTATCTTTCCCTTTATGCGGTTGTTTTGGAAACTTAACATCAATCTGTAGATCACATTTTGGCCAAAGAGGACGTTTTTGAGAGATAGAATCCTTAAATACACTCAGCTGACTAGATGGAATCTCTGGCATTGAATTGCACTCACGCCCGAACAAGATTTTAAACTCAGTTCGAAAGGCATCATAGATTGGATGAATAACAGTAGGATTCTCAGCACAAGTGACTTCAAGTGGTGAAATCACAACTTTGTCCTCCAGATGATACATTGTAAAAGGAAACGTGGCTGTCAAGATGTTCTTGCAAGAGATGTTTGGGAAGGTTGTCATAAATATCAAATGGAGCATATGCATTCCGATGGTCCACAAAAAATTTCGGATCCATATTCAACCGAATAGCCTTACAAATAATCAAGGTTTCTCGAAACGAAACTCACTGAGTTTCGGATACATCCACAACAGATACTGATCTTTACTCAATGGCGCTTGTACCTCTTCTTGTTGATTCATGGTAGTATATGGTCGTTCCAAAAGCCATTCCTTGTATCCTGGGATAGATTTAATTAGGTGATTAGCCTCGAAATCGCCTTCCAACCAGGGTATATCTTGACCCGGTTCCAGAGGTGGCACTGAATTATTTGGTTCCTTCACCACTGGTTTTGGTTTCGTATCAAGAAGGTCTTTTCGCACCTTTTGAAATTCCGTCAGTTGAGATTTCGGTAACTCCTCTTGCAGGACTGATTGTAAATCTGGAATTTCCTTCACAATAGGTGATTCAATCACAACAGATTTCAGTGGATTTTCCTCTGTAACGACTTCCACCTCTGGTTCTGCCTGATCCAGTTGGACAAGTTCACGTTGATAGGCGAAGTTACTGGCTTCAATAAGTTCCTTCGACGATGGTTCAAATACCGCATTAGGGCAAACTTTCACTTTGGCACCTTTCATAAGTCTAGATTGAGTAATCAAAACTGGAAAAGGATACATGCCCAATCTTCCATCAGGGCCAAAAGCATACACAAATCGATCAATCAGAGAAATTTCATCTGACAATTCACCTAAGACTTCTGAGAGATTTGCCTTATCCGATGACCAATGATGCCGGAGGTTTTAGAAGGTAAGCATAGTATTCGCCTTTCGATAAAGATTGAGAATCGACTTGTATTGTGACGAACGATTCACCTCCTAAACTCAAAATGGATGGCGGTGCTTCGACAGTGGTCACGAATCTATTGGCATGCAATGGCCTTGTCAATCTGACCTCATGTTGAAATCCATTGTTGGTGATCAAAGTGGCTTTAAGTCCAACATGAAAATGAGGCATACTTTTAGGAATACTTTCAGTATACCCCTCTGCCTGAGCTCGCTGAACCACTCCTAGTAATTCTCTGACATCAAAATTGGATTTGGTCTTTCCAACCGGTTGAACTACAGCTGATGTACTTGGTTGATCGTCAGGTAGAGTTAGTGCGTTGTCTACGAATGGTCCTTCGGGACGATTGGCAGACTCAATTGGCAATGAGATATCTTGACTTGCCCCTGACGGATCCACATAC
>JASAND010026342.1:0-22026 GCA_030248195.1 Trissonchulus latispiculum | reverse complement strand
ACAGTGCGTGCCAAAATAAATTTGCCGTTTCACTTACAAATTTTATGGCTGTCAGTGACATTTGGATTACACGTTTTGTTTACATAAGGCAAGTTTAACACACAGATTTGTAATGACAATGTCACTGACATCAAATCACTTTTGTTAGTGAAACGGCAATTTATTTTGGCGTGTACTGTATAGTAATTTGGTTGTGCTGGACTACGGCAAGCAACGAGAAAAAACCAAGGCTATGATTGTAAAGCTAGCGGTTCAATGGAAATAGAAGATCGTCGGAGAGTCCTGAAATTATTGTTGAAATATAGGCTTTTCTTATAAATGGTTAAAATGCACACTAATATTAAGAGTTTGTTGGAAGAAATGTTTGCTTCCATTAAAACTCGTTAATCAGAGTTGTATATATTATTTACGCACCGTAACTAAATCTAAACACTGGTATACGTTTGTGTATGTGTATAACTTCTTCAGTCCGCGAATATGGGTTGCTCGGCGAAGCTGTGCCCATATTAATTCGCCCACAACCTAGTCCTCTTCTTTTTTTGAACCTAGCCCCATATTAAGCATTTTTAAGACTAGTCCTCTCTTGATTTTACAACCTCACCACCACCCATATTACTTTTTCATGCTCCGGAGGAGCATTTTAATTACTTGTAGTAAGTCGACTACGCTCGTTTCAATGAACATATGGCCGAAACCGATGGAAGGGACCACTGGTCACTACGGCCTTTGGGGCCCTATTCACCACTGTCAAATGGCCTAAAACAGCGTTTTTCAACGTTTTGTTGGCAGACATTTATAGTAAATCGACTACGCTCGTTTCAATGAACATATTGCCGAAGCCGATGGAAGGGACCACTGATCACTACTAATCTAAAGGCCAATGTTCACGAATATTGGAATATTGTCAGAGAATCTTTAAAGTGCGAAGAGGACAAGAAAGAAAAATGCTCCTCCGGAGCATGGAAAAGTAATATGGGTGGGTGGGGTGAGGTTGCTAAATCAAGAGAGGACTAGTTTTGAAAACGCTTAACATGGGGCTAGGTTCTAAAAGACACGAGGACTAGGTTGTGGGCGAACTAATATGGGCACAGCGTCGCCGAACAACTCATATTCGCGGGTTTGCACGCTTCGCTTCAGCGTTTGTCGCACATAGAACGGTCAACATTAGAGTCAAACAATTTTAAATGGGTAATCTGCGAGATTGTAGTAGTTGTTTGCATAGATAGTTTTAGGCTAGCTAAGTTTCGTTGGACTATGACAAGTATCGAACAGAAACATACGGATGTGGCGGTAAAACCATTGTTTCAATCCGGCAGGGTTGCAGTCAAGGACAATCGCTATGAAATTATTCTTTAAATGTATGCTGTCTGTATGACTTTCTCGGAAGAAAAGTCTGACTATATGCATGGAAGTTCGAATAGGCGGATATAGATTTAGTATCATCTAATTTAGAATTTAGAGCTATATATAGTTTAAAGTCTAGAAATTTATATAGATGATTGTATAATTTTTACAGCCCGCGAATATGGGTTGTTCGGCGACGCTGTGCCCATATTAGTTCGCCCACAACCTAGTCATCGTGTCTTTTAGAACCTAGCCCCATGTTAAGCGTTTTCAAAACTAGTCCTTTCTTGATTTAGCAACCTCACCCCACCCACCCGTATTACTTTTCCATGCTCCGGAGGAGCATTTTTCTTTCTTGTTATTTAAAAAATTTGAACTTTTTCATAATTTCTTCAAATTTATTGAAATTTTCTTGAAGTATGCAAAACATGTCAAAGTTAATTAAAAAACACCAGCCGCAGGCGATTTCCAATAAGCTATTCATTGCAACGGTGAAATTTCACTTTAAATTGGTTGTGGCTGTAAGTGTTTTTTCCAGTTTTCAGCTAGTTCTTCAACCTTGCAAGTTTTCTGAATGAACCCATGCAGAGAGCTTTTCTTGAATCCTGGCCTTAATATGTCTCTGTGTATAACAGCTACATACGTTCCCTAACAATCTGTTTAGATGGAAGAGAAACGACGCCAGAATTTGTTGGGAAGTGCCAGTGTTCCTCCAAAGTCGCGCGTTCAGGTTCAGCCGGCTGCTATCTCCCCCATTCCAGGCACTTCTGCCTCGATCAGAAAACCGTCGGCAACAGTCATGCCCATGAAACAAAGTCAGCCTTATCGCCCGATGTCGGCAGTGCCCTCTGTTTCGAGACCAGCTACGTCTGCTGGCCACAGCAGTCAGGTAGGTTTGTGTGATTGATTTGACTTTCGATTAATGCGTAATGTACTTCACTTTTGAGTGCAAAATGTTTTCTGTGGACTAATCAGCGTGACTCTTTACCACGGCCTGAACTACTGTCATTCCTTTTCCGTTTTGCGTTGATTCACTTCTGTGGTTATGTAGCTAATTATGCAGAAAACTTGCTGTTGCATGTCTTGGTCTGCCTTTTTCGGGAAATGAAGGGAGGGGGAGACATCGTGTAGCAGATCTTCAGTAAAATGCGAGTTATCATTATCATCATGACATAATGTCATGCCGTTACAAAATTGGTTGTTGATTTGGGCATTAACAGTATGACTGTTGTTAGTCTATAAATAGAAAGCACTAGAACCATTTCGCAATATATTTTTAAGTTTCCGTTCACATTGATTGAAGCTGATGTACATAGGCAGTAGCGTAGATACAAAAAATTTTCAGGGGGGGGAGCGGTTTGGACCGAAGTCTGGGGGGGGTAAAATTTTTATTTTTTGCTCAACAATTGTATGAGCGCTACGTACACAATTTTTATAAGGTTTTTAGCTTAAATCTATTGTAGCCGAATGCGGCATGCTAAAACTCAAAATGGGGGCCCAGAAGCTGAGAAAATTTTTTAATTTTGCCATTAAAACGTTATTGAAGCATTGAATTCTTTGCATTGTATATTATCAATTCCCAAACCAATTTTTTTAGTTTAATTTGCTATATACGTATTTTCCACTTCTATAGTCTCGTACGAAAACTCAGACTGGATGCTCCCAAACAGGGTATTCCAAGCAGCACATATCCAGTATTCACCATTTAAGGCGTTCCTGTTAGCAATAATGCAGTTTATAAAGCTACAAAGCTGGCACAGCAAAATAAAGTTAACCAAACTAGTAGAAGTTTAATTATATATAGTATATATATGCTAATAATGAAGTAAAAATTTTCAATTAAGTACAAATTACTAATTTTTGGGGCATTTTAATACAATTTCTTTGTGTTTGGTAAATTTAAACGCCCGCGCTCCGCGCGGGCTTAAAATTTTTCTTCTGGCCAATTTTGCAGGGGGACAAAACCATTTCGGGGGGGGGGGGGGCGGGGCCGCCCGCCCCCCTCGTATCTACGCTAGTGTACATAGGTAAACATACATACTACAGACATATTACTAGCTTAGCTGAAATTTCATCTTTAATTTCTTTAGTGCTTGTGTGGTTTCTAAGTTTCAGTCTTATCACTATCTTGTGCCAAGTATATACTTTGATTCACTCTTCTCTTTTTTGCTTAGAATGTCTAACTTCGATTTTTGTACTTCAGGCACCATCTCGCAAGCGTCCCCCGCCTTATGGTAGTGGCTCTACTCGCGACAGCCTCTCCAAGCGATTGCAGCTCAGTTCCAGTGACTTCGGTGCTGCTTCTCTGCGCCAGGCTCAGCCTCAGCAATCGGCAGCATCGACGGCAGCTGGTTTTGAACCGGCTACGGCTTCGGTTGGCGGCAGTCTCTCCGATTCTTCTCGATCCCCGTCGCCAGCCGTTCGATCTGCCAGTAGTGCTGCTACTGTTGTTGCGACAGCAACAGAAGCCGCCTCCAAAAAGCCGCGTCCCACCTCCATTTCCAAGGTGGTAGGTCCGGCGCCAAAGTCTGTCAAACAGAAGGCGGCCCAGCAAGGACTGACCCGGCTACAGACGGTGGCCCGGGATCAGACCAGTTCCGCTGAGGCCTCGCGTCGTCGTACCAGCAGCATGGAAAGCAATTCTGCGGAGGATACCAGTCTGAACTGGTGGAAGCCGCCAGGCTACCAGGCCTCGTCTGGAGGGGCCGCAGCGGCTAAGCAGCATTCCTCAGGCTCCGGGCGACTGGACGATAGACCGGGCAGTGAGAGTCCCAGTGAACTAGTGTCTGTGGTCACCAAACCGCTTCCCTCTCCTGCCCGTACAGACGCTTCACTATCCTCTGGTCCAGGTGGGCCCCAGGTTTCTGTTACCAAAAGTCCCCCGGTTCCTACCAGTAGTACTGGCGCCGCTATGTCTGTTGCTGGAAACAGTGGCAGCTCTAGCTCTGGACGGACAGCTGGTGGTTCTGGATCTCAGCTGGCGAAACAGGTGGGCGCCAGAGCGACTTCTGGCGTTGCCGGACAGTCGGCCACGGTGCAGGATTCGGCTCGTGCCAATTCCAGTGCAGCTCCTAAACGAGTACGTTTACATATTGAACATTAGCCACACAAATGTATAGCTACTATGTGAAGGAATTAACGGAATAATTATGATTTGATCCAATACTAATTGAATGACTGTGCTAATAACCACAAGTATATGCAGATTGTTTACTTGAAAATTTAGAACGTTAGATTAGTGTATACCTGAGTGACAATGATGTTGCTTTGCAAAGAGTCGCTTGATTATTGCGTGATATTAAATTTGTGTATAGTTTCTTAGGCTGTATAGATACAATCAAGAGTGCATCATAGTAAGTGTAACAATCTCTTACACACTAGCATGTACAAATCAGGTTAGGTATGCTCGGTGCGTTAAGTCCCACCCCCGGTAACTTCCGGAGGGTCCCACTTTGCACTAATTACACGCTTTCATGTATGCGTGTGTCAACTCGCTCATTGGCTCATTAGCCTAAGACTTACGGTAGGTAAGTTATTAAGTGATTTTGATTAATTAATTGATTATAACTTTAATTAGGTAAATGCAATTAAAAACTAATTCGACAACTTTGTAGCATTTTCCTACTGCTTCCAATGAATGGAATGTTCCGTCCCGGCGAATGTTTGTATTGTGCAAGAATTTTTACATCATAGGAAAGAGCAGAAAAAGTGCTGCCAGGTTGGCGAATTAGTTTTTAGTTGAATTAAAATAATGAAAGTTAATTAATTAAAATCACTAATAAATTATCTACCGTAAGCCTTAGGCAAATGGGCCGATGAGTATATTATTTTTGTCCACTTTGTTGGAGTCTATTTACATACATAAACGTCCTAGGGCCCCAGGTTAAGTTGTAACTTTACTATAAAGTATTTATTTCTGCTTGTAGAAGGAACGGTCAGCAGAGTTGTCTTCAAGTAGCAGCCACATGAATGCAGAAAATAGCTCTCTTCCCGTACGTCAGCATCGCTCCGGCGTAGAACTGGATCAAAGAGAGCGATCCGCTAAGCGCGGCAGTGGCAGTAGCAACAGCAGCAGTCATACGACACCTCCCCAGGACCCTGGACCCAGCAATCATTCTGTCTTTGTTGCGGATGGAAATATTTTGTCAAAGTATATACGTACTTGTTTTTCTTAAAGAGAAGTTGTGCAGGAATAATATAGAGATTTTGAAAGATTAAAGGAATTAAGATAAAAGTGTTAGCGAAATATTGCTAGTGCATGGGCGCACCCAGGGGGGGGTTGGGGGTTCCGACCCCCCCTTTTTGTCCGACCCCCCCCGGGGAATTTTTGGGGAGAAAGCAAAAATTGAGCTATTTTTAGTGCATTTCGGTTTTTAAAGTTTTTCTCGCCTGCGGCGCTTTTCTATCTCGATTTTTATGACTTTTCTCGCCCGCGGCGCTTTTCTATCTCGGTTTTTAAAGTTTTTCTCGCCTGCGGCGCTTTTCTATCTCGATTTTTATGATTTTTCTCGCCTGTGGCGCTTTTCTATCTCGGTTTTTAAAGTTTTTCTCGCCTGCGGCGCTTTTCTATCTCGATTTTTATAATTTTTCTCGCCTGCGGCGCTTTTCTATCTCGATTTTTATAATTTTTCTCCCCTGCGACGAATTTAAAAATTGTTCTCGCCTGCGGCGCTAATGTTTAATAACTTTTACAACGTTTTGGCGCCTCCGGCGTTTTTACCTCAATTTTTCGCGCCTGCTTCGCTTTTCTATTTTTCTATTTCCATTTTACTGAATTTACGCGCATGCGGCATTATTCAATCTTGCGGCACTAAATTTTAACAATGCGTCCGGCAGAGCTTTTTATTCAAATCTTATCTTCTTCTCTTCTTCCTATTCCGGGCCCATCGTGCATGGTCTTCAGCAATGTGGAGAATCGCCAAACCAGCACACGTCTTCGCAGGTTGTGACCAGGACATCCGGAAAGACCAGGATATTGAAACCGGGATCAACCGCTCGGCAGCATAATTTAAGGAATTGCTGATTCGGCACAACAGACAACCCTCAATCCAGCACGCGTCTAGGCCAAATCATCCGGAAAGACCAGGATAGATTCAGCTCGGCAGCATAATTTAAGGATTCAGAATTTGAGTCATTCCCCCGGGAGTTGGAACCCATTAGCGCCGTTGACCAGACGGATGCCAGGGGACACCTGTGGGGATCTCCATTTGATGGGGCCCATGTCCATCGGATTTCCCACGGAGGTGGTTCCAAGCCCCCCTTCAAATCTTATCAAGAGCCAGCCAGCCAGCCAGCCAGAGCAAAATACAAATTTTGCCATTATGTCAAAGAATTTCTCAACTTTTCTTGAAATCTTTTAAAAGACTTTCATTACGGCTTTTTTTCAAAATTTCAAAGATTTTCTCAATTTCAGTGGGGAGGTCCGCCCCCCAGACCCCCCGAGTCGGCTGGCGACCAGTCTTAAATCTCGTCATTTTTGCTGCTCCCAAAATGAACTCTTTGTTGAAAACTTTGACGCCGCCACCCCCCCCCCCGCCCACGCGTAAACGTGTCAGGCGAAAGCAAAAAATTTTTTCGGCTCGACCCCCCCCCCCTTTTCAAAATCCTGGGTGCGCCCCTGTGATAGTGTAGTGTAGATAAAGTTCAGATATAGAAAAAGACAGAGTTACGTAATTTTTAGTCTTAATAGATCACACGCTTATCTGTAAAATTTTTGTTTTTTAAACAGTATATATACCTTTTTGTCTGTTTAGTGATGGTCAGGCTCGAAGCTACAGTGAGCCAAACGTTGGACCTATCAGCCGGGCCAGCTTCGTGAAACGTGCTCGTCAGACGATTGTAAAAATTTTGTGTATGTCATTCCAGCAACGAAAGTCTGGTGGAGATATTCCAGTGAGCTGTTTCTTTTTTCATATTTATTTATTATTTAACATTTTAATATTATTTGTGGTCTTCTTCTTTCTTCCTGAGTCTTCTGAGATGAATCTCAATATGACTGGATCGGCAAAAGCCGACCCACATCCCGGAGGAACCCTATCACCTTGGGAGAGCATCCCGAGAGGACTTCCAGTGACGGGCCGGGGCCGAACCAACATTCCCTTGCGGTCTGTTTTGAGGGACAATGGAGCAAGAGATGGGACAAGGTTTCTTCTGGGTCAGGACCACGGTTTTTTTTGGGCAAAATTGGGGGCATTTTCCCACTCGGCCAAAAGTTTGCCCACTCAAATTTAAATTTGCCCAGCAGTTTGCCCACTGAAAAATTGGACCACTGAGGTAAAAGAAGTGAACATTTCTATTACGGTTTTATTGCTAATTTTCAAAAAATCTTCAATTTTTTTCTGGGGGGCTCCCGCCCCCAGACCCCCCGCTGGGGTTCCTGTGTCACTGCTAAATTGTAACTTGATTAGCTTTACTTCACTTCACTTATTGTCTATTTCTAAATAATATGTCTCCTCGAAGTGTTGCAAAATTAGTACTTGTAAAACGGATAGAATGTATTTATAGAAAAATGCAACCTTCAGAAAATCGAAACGATGACTCAAAACATGTGCAAAAATATCAAAATTTGAAAAATTCGTTCAGCTTCTGGGGGGCTGCGCCCCCCAGACCCCCTGCTGTTGTTTTAATATGTTTTAATATGTATAAAAACCCTGCATTGTATAAAAACTAAGGATTGCTTAAGGCACAACTGAAGAAAACGACAGGAAATTCGATGGTATGGAATAAAACACGTTATTAATTAAAGCAAAGTTAAAATTAAGGTTAAAAATCGCTAAGCAAAATTTTGTAATTTTGTCCACCGATCTCTAAATTTGCCCACTCAATCCTAAGTTTGTCCACTAAAATGCCCACTGGCCGTTTTGAAAAAAAACCCTGGTCAGGACAATTAGGCGAATCGGCCAAGCTTATGCGTTGCCGGTAGGCCTGGAGTAGGAGGGATTGGCCCTTGCAGCGGAGTTGCGACAGGATGACTCGTTCCCATCGCGTAAGTCCTATCTCCAGGGGGGGGGGGTTAATGGATCAACCGGCTTAGCACCGACAAATATCTGTTCTGTCTCAGCCAACCGGGTTTGATTCATGCGCTTTTCCATGACAGACCGCTTGACGGCGGCCTTGGCAGTGGTGAAGTCTGTAGGGACACCAGCTTGAGGGTGAGTAGAGGTTTCCTTCGCGGCAGTGTCCGCCAGATCATTGTCATGAAGGCCAATGTGACTGGGCACCCACTGGAAAATCAGGAAGTGCCCTCTGTCGCTAAGATCTTTGATGAGTGTCCACATTTAATGGCTGACTGTGAATCCGTGCAGAGATGAATTTTGCCGCCGCCTGAAAGATTTTGTTTTGCCTAGAGCAGTCCCTGGACAATCGCCACCATTTCTGCTCTAAAGCTAGAGCACAACAGTCCAGCAAATTGATGGATGGTTGTCAGGGTGCTTCCTTTGCTGTCGGTTACGACAGCACCGCTACCACCATTTCTGAAAGAATTATTTGTGATTATTTTGTTCATCCAATTGCACTATTCTACTATTGTTAGCATGGAACTAAATCCAGTTAGAAGAAAAGTATGCTTTGTTACGTTGTATCAAAGAAAGGAATGATGGTCACGTTGTGGTACTCCTGCGTATACTTTCAGCTAAAGTTTTGTCCCTTTATTAATAATTATTTACCTCCTAGTGTCTTCTATTTTTTAGGATTTTGATGATAGACTTTTGTCTGATATGGCTAATGATATTATGTTTACCATTCCGCTCAGTGACAGTACCGCTGAGATTTTGGGAGCCGAAGAATTGAATCTGCAACTGGTATCTATTTTAAAATTGCTAATATAATTTTTTACATGCTTTAAATGCTACCAGTGTAGTGGTGATTTCAAACGCAGTTTAGTGAGCCAACGAAGCCCACAGCTAGTATGATATTTTGGCATTGTGGTAACTTTCTATTTCAGGATAAGTCAAAAAGAGATAAGAATTTGGAAGAGCAACGGAAAGAATTTGAGATTGTGGAACAGGCAAACTGTAAGTCATTGTGGTTTTTATTTTTCCTTGGTTTTTCTGGAAGATTCAACGTAATTCGTATTTCCTGTCGCCCGGTCTGCCTCGGCTCCAAGCTTGCGCAACTGTTAACTGTCATTTCGTATGAAAGGGTTTTTGGGGGCATTTATTGGAAGGGGGGGGGAGGCGAAGCAGAGTGGAAATTTTGCCACTCTTGCCTGTTTGTCAAAGATCGCTAAGCATCGGGTGTTTTAGAATCTAGAAAAGATGACAGGTTCTTGGTAGCTCTTTTTCACGACACGCTTCTGCACTGTACTTATCTTTTCCCGACACTGTAATATAAGATGTGTTAATCACGAAATGTGATTAGTTGAAAACTTCTGTTCTCATCTGTGAAAGGTCAGTCCTGCGCCTACAGGAAAGAGAGCCAGTGGTTAAGACTTGATTTGGTATTCTTTTTAAACAGTAGTATTGTTCCACTTCCTGACAATTCGATCTGTTTATATACGTTTGTATAACAATAATACCCAAACTAGAATCACTAATGGTAGTTGTCAAAATGTAACATGGCTTCGACGCGCGTCTACGCGCGACTGGGACTATGAAATCACCATTAAACTGATTTTTATTGCTGACTCATTACCTACGTTATTGTTAGCATTTTATTGTTGATTCTTTTAGATAGCCTTCGCGACGCCTGTCGCCGTGGAGACGCAGATGCTGCTTTGTCGATTTTGAAGGGATCATCGGGCCCCAAGGTCAACGTAAACCAGGCCGATTGCAGGCGTAAGTTTTGCAGTTTTGCGTAATTGCATTTCTGATCGATACCGTTATCAGTGAGAGGAAGTTAATGTTGCTGTGTTGGGAATATAGAATGTATTAAGAAATTATATACGTATATACACCACTACGGAAGCGAACTGACTAATTACTGGCCCGTTCGGGGTATTGCTTAAGTCCAGCGCTCTACCGACTGAGCCATGCGAGCACTGTCAAACCAAACCAAGCTGCATCGGCTTAAAAATTGAATCGCATGTAGCGTAATCTGGTTTGAGAAGGTCAATACTAAGCCATTCAGTCTGTTTTAGAGGTGAACTTGCTAATGCTGTGCCTTTATCGGAAGTGCTCAGGAGAGCATGAGATGTGCAGGCTGGTGGACATTCTGTGTCAGTACGGTGCTTCGGTGGAGTCCACAACTAGCGGGGGCATGAGACCCCTTATGATTTCAGCTTTAAATGTGCGTATGGCTTTGAACTAACTTTTTGTGTCGGTTGTTTGGTTATGGTTGAATGAAAATGTTTAGTTTCAATTTCATACTGTGCAACTTATATACATTCCTATTTTTTGTTTTGTCTTTTTTCAGAATGAACCCTGTAAATTCAAAGCTTTATTGAAGCACGGAGCTTCTGTTAATCAGCTTTGCATCTCACTTCCCGGCCAAAATCGCCTGACCGCCCTAGGATATGTAAGTGACACTCACTCTGCACTAGGGCTGTGTTTTATGGGTTCCACACTTGAAGAAAATGTATTTTGCTAATTTTTCAAATTATGGGAGGTTGGTCTGTTGTTCATTTCTGTTTAAAGGGCAATAAAATAATTGTAACATTGCTTACAGAGTTTCTTTTTTAAGATCTGGGTTTACTTTAGTCGGGGCCCCCACTTTTTTGCTTTCCCCCACTCACTATAAGATGCACAGAAAATACCAAATTTTAAGGATTTTTGGTCAAAGTTTTCCGGCTTTGCCGGACTTTTTTGGTCAATAATAGCCTATTTTAGTTCTAAACTCTATTTTTAAGCACTTTTTATCTTAGTTCTAGCAGTACATATTGAAAACTGGTGATTTTTACTGTATTTTTAGCATTTTTAGATCATTTTATCCCCCTACTTTTGGATCCCCCCACTTTTTCGCATAAAATAAACCCAGAAGATTTCGGTAAATTTTTTGTATGAATTATCTCTCTCTTCTTTGCTTGCAGGCTATTGTTCAGGGCAATTTAGAAATGACGAAGCATCTGCTGTTCAGTGGTGCTGATTTTTCCTTTGAAATGTGGTACAATGGTTGCCTGGCAACGGCTTTACAGATTGCTGAGTCCAGATGGGGCCAGTCACATGCAGTCTATAAGGCTGTTCTGGGATTTAAACGACTGTACGTTCAATTTAATTAATTATTAATTAATTAGCTAATACAGCTTTGTTGTTTGCTTTATTAGCATGAACATGTTTGTCAACTTTGATTTGTTGCACTGCTTTTTTGTTGACTTTCATAATCCTACCGTGTCCGTAATCTTTTGATGCGAATTTGGAAAACCGACAATAAACTTCGAAGTTTTCTGACCTTATTAGTGATAGAAGATAGTGTCTGCCTATGTGTCCATCAATCACAAACATCAGTAACAGAGATCCAGTCAAAAAACAGCTACCACCAGTGCACATGTTGTTAAGTTAGTAGGGGAAGTCGTCCGTATTAACTTATAAACTTCTATCCTTAAACGTTAACTGATTTGGTATTTATCAGTAACCTAAAATTAAGACTTGCAGCACTGATGGTTAAAATTTAATTGTTGTGGTGTTTAGATGTGAGCAGAGATTTTTGGATGCTCAAAAGCGACTGATTGGTTCTTTTATGAAGCCGAAGGCCCAGGGGGATTTGATGCCCCTTCACTCCATCCGCATCAAAGACTCCTTCCTCTATCGGCTCAACTTTAATTTTAATGATCTGTCTAAAATTGCGGGTACGCCGATTATTATGTGATATTTGATTACTATTATTTGTTGATTTTTCTTTGATCCAAGCATAGGTACTTTTCATTACTGTGTACTAGTGTTAGCTTTAGGTTTATACGTTTTCCGTTTTTTGGCAGTTACTAGAAACTAAGCTTTTCTGACCATAACAGTCGGTTTAATTTTCGAACCGCGGTTAATTTGGAAAGTGATTATACATAGGCCAGCTTAGCTTTACGCTTGCCTTGTTTTATTTGATGGTTGAGCACTGTCCAAGCGTTAACTGCAGGTGACATGTAATATACGTTGCTGTGTATGTTTATGGTATGATATATATGTTCTTCCATGTTTTCCTGTACACTTGTTGTAGCATATTTTTGTGTAGGTGACAGTGAGAGTAGTATCAACTGCCTGTTTCTGGCGACCACATTTCTGAGCCTAGAATCGTTGGAGGTGAAGTGTTCCATGACAGAGGCCAAGTGTCCAGTTGTACGGGTTGTCTTGAATGGACAAGACCAGAGGCCACAGTTTCCAGTACGCTTTGTACCCTGAAATAGTCTTATGCGAACTGTCGAAAAATGTTTTAAGCAAAAGCATGGTCTTCATTGTCAATAAAATAAAAATAGTCTTTAATGGCAGATATGAAACGAGTCTTTCAAAAACTGAAGTTTACGAATATTAAAGGTAGACAGTATTTAACAGTAGCTCTAACTTAGAATTGTCACAGAGCAGTGCTAAGTTTTTATAAACCCATCAGTATGCACAGGATTCTTCTCGTGGTTTAACAGTCTTATTAGTTAATTATCTTTCATGTTCCTATGGTGCACCTGGGATGTGTAGGGGTGCGCTCCCTTCACAGAGCTTGCATAATCATAGTTTATTTTGTGTATATATCTGTTTTTAGCGTTCTGCCGGCCTGTTTGCTACCAAATTTGCTCCTCTCAATGATGGCAAAAATCAGCTTGAAATTTATTTGACTGAACATCCAACTGAGGTAAGCATGGGAAGCTTCCTGTCTTTCCGCCTGCTTGAGTTGACAAACAGTAGTGTAGTGCACCGGCCCTGTCTAGACCAGCCGGCTCAGATCTAGAGTGGGCCGGCTGGTGACAGTTTCTGCGGCTTATCGCCTTAAACTTGCTACAATTTGCCTTGAAAACTGTCAATTAAGATCTTATATTTTTACTTGTATTTTGGATAGCCGGCGAAAAGTGTCACCGGCCAGCCGGCGCCGGCCCACGAAAAATTGGGCCGGTGAACAACACTAACAAACAGGCATTCATATTATACACACTTTTATTTGTTAATTTATTTTTATTGTTTGTAATAACGTTTACCGATTTACCGATTTCTATTGTAGCCCTCTGTAATCATGTGATTCGCAGCACGGAGGCGACTGACATAGTGTTTCTGAGTTTATTAACCTGTTTGAGTTTTATTTAGTTTTACAGGTATTTTCTATTTATTTTAGTGTTATCTGTTGTTTCAACCGTGGACGATGGAATTTAAGGATACCGGTTCCAACGGCCAGATCAATGGACAGTCTCAGACTCAGCATTCACCTTCGGCATGAGCTTTCTTTACACTGCGAACTTTGGTCTTGGTGTTCCCCTTTAGTTGATTTGGTAGAGATTTTTCTGTAATTTCACTGCCGGTTTATATTTTGTTTGTTGCCTGTTGCCTGTTTTGTTTGCTGTACTGACTGCTCTGTCTGCAATATATTGTATGTAATGTATGTGTAGTACGAATATTGTGTGTGCCATTTGTAGGTGTAGTGTTAAACAAAAAATAAAAACTTTCCTTCATAACATTCCATTGCGCCATATCTTCTGTGGAACGTATGTAGCTTTATACGGGCCAAAATGAGGTTCAGTTTCATCTGATCAGGTGAGCGTTTGGTGAGCTGAACCGAATAGAAAAACGGACCTACGGAATTTCGGACAGACAGGGACCTATGTACTTCATAATTAAGTTTGTGTGGAAGTAAGCTTATATACAAAATTATAGCTTGTATCAACTTGCAATTAAAAGATTATTACGTGAAAAGATGAGGTTTTTACGCAAGGAAAGCATGTTTAGTTTGCGTCAGTGCTAACCAGATTGAACATGCTAAACAAATATTTTCACAGTTTTCGCCTTCAGTTTTCTTATTCTTTGTTGGTTAGCTCCGCTTAAACATTTTAACTGACTTTGAAAACGCTCTATTTAGTGATTGCAATTGTTAAAATTAAGCCACTAATCTGTATTGCACCAGTGGCTTCTTTGCATGAATTTAGTGTAGAATTCTGGTTCTTGCTGTAGAATTCTGTTTCCATTTTTCACTTGAATATCGTCTTATTCTTCGAGCTCTTCTGCTTTTTGTTGTATGTTTGTCATGTGTTTGTATTTTGCCGCATTTCCCTAATTTCGGCCACGAAGGCTTGCAGAAAAGTCATGTAGTTTATCATTTTGTCTTTGATAAACCGAATCAAAACGATAAAGTCTAAATTGACCTAGCCATGGTCATTTCAGAATGTCTTTCGTTACACCTAATTTTTTGCAGATCTAGTACTTAGACGTTTCATCCGTTGTTTTGCTGGTTGCTGATTCCTTAACATAATAACATACATAATACGCTAGTCGGATTTCTTTTCTTTGGTATACTAGCTTAGATTTAAGTTTTTGGTTTTGATTTTTGTATAGCTTAATGAATTGAATTTGTTTATTTGATTTTCGTAGTATGTATCATGGCGGCATGTCATGTTTTGTTCAGTTTTAGCTTAGCTTAGAGCTGTGCCTTGATGTAGTTTTTTCCTGCATGCTTGCATTTTTCGAACAGGGGCACCTTTAACAAGACTGTTATGCTATACTGTGTATGTCATTTTATGGTACTCCATTTTGTGAGTGCTATTGATCGAGTGAATACCTTTTTTTGAGAGAATTTATATTGGAAAAGCATTTTGAAGTTCAAACTTTGTTTCGGGGACACAACAATTGAAAAGTGGAAACTGCATTATTTCACTTTGTATGCGAAGATTAGAAGCCTCTGCTTACTGCTGATTTCTGTTTTGAAAGATACGTACGTTAACCGAGTTTCAGCAATTTTCATTTTTCAAAATTCTGCTCTTCTTCTTCTTTTTCAGAATTTGTTATAGATGAGTCTATCAGTCTGCTCACAGTGTACAGTTCAATCTCCGACCGACATGTTTGATATCCTTCTTTCTATATTAATTTTCTAATCTTATCAGTTTAGAGCTCAACAGCTAAGAAGTTTGCTAGAAATTCATTCAGTTGAGTGGAGGGGTATATACTTCAGCTACTGTTCATGGGAGAATGAAAGGAGCCCTTAGAAAATTTATTTGATAGTAACGTACGATTTGTTGTTGCTGATAAAGGTGATTATCATACATTAACATAGGGTCGGGTCCTGGGGGGGGGCTTGTCACCAAAAAATTGTGAGGGGGCTTGTACCTTGAACGAAAATTTTCACGGGGCTTGTATCTCAAGAATAAATGTATAAACTTTTTCGAAGAAGTTAGCGCTAATTTTATTAAAATTTGCAATTTTTTATCAAAATTTGCAAAAAATCTTCAATTTTTGGAAAATCTTTCAAAGTTTGCCCGATTTTCCCGAAAAAATAACCATTTTAGATAAAAAATTCCAGCGAAGCCGGAAAGTTTTTAAAATTTTACTGTAAAAACTAATTTTTTGGCTATGTTTGGTTACCCCTTTTCCATTTTTTGTTACTCCTTGTCCCCGACGGCGATGGGCTTGGACCCCCCTAGAACCCCGCGCGTTAACCTATGGTGATTATTGTTTCTTGTTTGCTAATACTGCCCGCAATTTCATTGATGTATATACATCGTTATTTTGCGATTGTCGTTAGCATGGATACGTCATCAGGGACCCGCTGCATAAAAGCGGATCCCTTTAAAACCTAATAAATTAATTAATCGCTTTCATGCAACAGGCTCCAGTTTGCTTGTTCTCATAGAGACGTATTGAAACTATGATAGACTGTTTGCGTCCGTTCCGCGTGATGGTAGTTTTGCGAATGGTTAATGGTGCTTTAATCTTTTTTTCGGTATATTGACAAAAATGATAGATATAGCTGTAATCTCTAAACAACAGAGGAACTTTGATTGATTGATTGATTGATTAAAGCAGACGGGGCTGTTTCTCTCAACCTTTGTACTGAGGTACATGTGGATGCTTTCTCTGTTTTTGTAGCAGATTGCTTTTGTCCGTCTTTGATGTACTTATCTTTTACTTGCAAAATTAAAACCTATTGTTCTTTCTGTTCTGTGTTCAGCGGGTAGGTATGTGACGGCTGACGAACGTTAGCAGGTGCGGGTGAAAGGTGGGTATCCCATTAGCCGAACCGTTCCTACGTCCGTCCTTGTGCTTAATACATAGTCGAATTCGTAAAGAATGGCAATCGTATCGCGTCCGTAATCCTAGTCTTATATTACATATGTAATTAAGGTTCTAATCGTCTGCCGGTGTAATCTTTTCCATAAAATTAAACTTCAAGATTTATTGGACGTATATGCTGGATTTAAATCGGAATCTGGGTCCGTTATCTTGTATTTTGTACAAGGTCATTAAGCATAGACCCATCCCAGTGTTGAGAATCAACTTAAAACAAATGTTGCAACTCAACCTTAAAACAAACACTAAAATTAATGGTTGCTGTTTGTACAGTCTGTAGTCTGTTAGCTACTTTGATCAGCTAGATCTGATCCATTAGTTCAGTGTTGTCTTTGCGATTCTGGAAAGTGGTTGTCCCCTTTTGTGTCTATTTTATATTCCCCGTATGATTTATTTCTATGCTGGTAAAGAATTGTAATCTACTCCTCGCGATCGTAGTTTGGTAAGGTATTAGTTGTTTAGTTAGGTAGGTAGAATTTAGGTAAATTATTAGAATAGGCCCGGTCTGGGAACCTGTAGTTGCTCCGCCTATAGATTTCTACCCAGGTCCAGGCAGCTGAGGTAGGAATTTCACACCAGAATTGTGCCCCGTCAAATTTTAACGTGGAATTCATGCTTAATGCAGCTCCGCTCTTGATCCCCGCTTTAGTGGTGGTGGAGTGGATAGGAAAGTTGTGGAAATGAATCGTAACGTTCATAATATAGCCCTTTCCTTAAGTTGTTGTGAAGTTTAGGGGACTTTCTATTAACGGGTGGACTATAGTGTGAGTGCGCAGGATTTATTTCTCCTTGTTTTAACACTTAGCTCCAGTGTTGTTTCAGTAGCCGATTTTAGTTTCAGGTTCAGTTTCAGTCGGTGGTTCCAAATAATTTCAGTTTCAGTTTTAGTTTCAGTCGGAGTTTCAGTTTCAGTTCGCTTTAAAAAGAAGGATTTCCAGCCTTCTGAGTTGACATAGAGCACGATTTGGTGTTTATTCAGTCTCCCCTGCAGCAGGATTAACTACAAGCTCAAAACCTTCAAAATGTCAAGTTTTAAGGAAAGACTGGGATCTCTTTAACTTTATCCCCCCAACTAGTTTGGGGAGGATAAAGTTAAATTGGGGTCAGCAATCAAAATTTGTGTGAAAGGGAAACAATGTGTACTTGGCGTCCTTTTAGTAGTCATTGGAAGTTGTTCCATCAGAAGATGAACACAATTTGATTAAAGTTATTTCGTTTCGTTAGCTCAGTATATATAAGCTTACATGTTAAGCTTACAAGTTTAGCCTATACTAAGCTAACGAAAAGCTGAATTAAAAACGGATGTCATATTCGTGCTCAGCGCCACCGAAAACCCCTGTATGCAAGTTTTCAGCAAATGTTTTTTCAAAAAATTCGTTTCCCCTTGTGTAATGAGGCGGCGTGACGTCGGTCCTCTAAAAGTAATAATGTGTGTATGTGAAATTATTCGGATGGAAATTGTGGTAGAAATATTATCTTTAAGAGTGAATTATAATGAGTGTAATTTCTTATGAAAATGTGTTGTGAAATTTGTTTGAAATTATTATGTGAAATTTATGTGTGAAAGTCTTATGCTTGAGTTTTGTGCGCTTATGTGTAAATTACGTATATGTGTGTCAGCCAGCCTAGCCAATAGGTGGCGCTGTTGAGACGTCTATTTTCTCTCGAAGCCTCTCCCAGCATCTTGTCTTTCAAGGGGGTCTCAAAATTCAACCAATCCCGTTCCGTCACTTGTCAAAACTGGTCTCGTTTAGACGTCTCATTTCTATTCAGTCTAGTGTTTTTCTGCCTTGCCGAGTGGTCGTGTCTACTTTTAAGCTCCCCAATTTTCGTGCCCTACGTTATTTGCTGTGCTTATTTCTTCTACAATATAACTTAAAGTGGGTACCACTTTAAGTTACTGTGAGCTCCAGGGTGACCCTGTAGAGCCACTTATTCATTATTATTCTGCCTTGTTGTAGTGGGTTAATAATTTATTTCCTTTCTTTTAGAAGTAGGTTCTCTTTTTACTCTTCTTTTAAATTTTCCATGAAGTCTTTTAAAAATTCCTTCAAAAGTTTAGGTCTCTTCTTACTAGTTTAGCTATCTTATAGTTTGTTTATTGTGGTGTCTTTGTTCGATAGAATTTGTGTACTCTGTATTTTATTCTATATTGCCGTTTCCACTATTTAGTTAGGCAATTTTCTACACTGTTGTTTATTCAAAATTTTGTACGCAATTTTCGGGGTTCGCCCCTTTGTCAAACATACTATTTTCCAGTAAATGTGGTCTCTTTTTGGACCATTTTAGGGTGTCATCTTAGTTAGGTTTTTGTATTAGAATTGTATAGTAGGTAAGTAGGGCTTTTCTAAGAACATTTGGGTAGGTAGATAGTCATTTTTAAGCATGTACTTTTCAGCAAATTTCGGGGTAGGTCTCTACTAATTGAGTCTTTGCTCTTCATCGGTGGTTAAACTCCATTCGGTAAGATTCACTTAGGCTTGTTGGCGAGGTTAGTTGGGTCGACTGGAACTACATCTCCTCCAGGTTCGACGTTACCCTTGTGCGCAGTTTCCCACTCGTAAAGTTTGGTTGTTCGTACACTTCCAACTTTACATTAGGCTGCCAGTCCACGACCTTCTTTTTATTTTTATTCAGCTTTTAGTAATTTTTTCTCCGGTTCTCTTCTTTTTATAGGTCTTTATTTTTAACAAATTTTTCTGATCTCATCCAGTTTTTCTAAAATTTTCTGTGCGTTTTACTGCAGTTTTACCGGTATTCTCGGAGCAGTGTAGACGGTACGTATACACTGATAATTAGTTAGACCACGTTACGTGTGACTAACTGTAATTCATGTCGGTTTTGCATTCTCCTGTGAAATCGTCCAAGGCCACAGCTAAGCCGGGTGATCCGGCTAGCTCGAGTGACTCGATGGATAAAAGGCCTTTAAATCAGCATGGTTTTGGGCGGCTTACATCAAGCCAGCCAGCATTGAGCAAGAGTTCCTCTACTCAATCAGCGTCTAGCCGAGCATCCTCAAGCCAAGAGCTTGACGGTGCAGCATCTAGCAGACCAGTGCTCAGGTCTGATACGGCTAAGAATAAAGCCTCTTCAAAACAAGAGGTTGATGAAGACGCTTTGGATCCGGGTGACCCGGATGCCCAACACGAGGACGGGACCTCTAATAACCCGGGTGAATTTCAGTCTCCGGTTTCGGAAGAACCCAGCGAAGATGACTGGGACGAACAGGCAACTATTCATGACCAACTGGAATATGTCCGACGCAAGCTAGCCCGCATCGGAGCTGACCTCCGGCGGCAGGAGACTAATGCAGACGTACCGGGGAGGTCTCTGCCCGGTATGTCGGACATAAAGGACTTACGTGACTTTTTAACCCAACTGGAACTGGAATTATTCCAGCAACGTCCACGACTGGGCTCGGACAGCACGGTTATGCGCCGCCAGCCCGGCATCATGCCATTTTTGCCATATACTCGCCCTAAATTACAACAGAAGGATAGTTCCAGAGCTTCGGGATCTAGTGAGCCGGCGGCTCCGGTACAACGGTTCCGGTCTACAGCTCATATAGACCTGACTCGGGCAAAGCATCCGAAACGGGCAAACAGTAGCCAACGGCCGGGCGGTAGTGACCCCGACCCGGAACCTGACCGGAAACCACGGGTACGTGGACCGATGGATAACTGGGTGGTCCCGTTGCGGGATCCAACCCCAGCCCCAGCCCAACCCCCGGTCCCGCGACGGGATACGGATGGAATGTTTCGGATACGTGATATGACCAACCAAGAATACGGCGTGATTCGCGGGCTTATGACGGCATGGATAGCGGGACTCCCTATGGAAACATGGGAAGCATTAGAGCATACATTCCCTCGGGTATGTATTGAGTTGCTCCGCCTGTGGCCAACTCCTAGAGAGGACCCGCATGCGGGCGCGCCCCCATATCAGATGGGACAGCCCCCGCTGACGAGGCATCCGAGTCCGGAGCCCGTCTATCGTGGTCGAGGGAATGAACGGAGAGCTCCGCCCATAATCGACCTAGACTCATCTGATGACCAGATGAGGGAACCAATCAGGGAATCACCCCGCCGTCGAAGGGAATACTCTCATCAGTCTAGAACCTCGTCACGGGCCCACCAGTCTCCACCGCCGGTACAGCGGATGTCGAGCCCTCGCCGGTATTCCCGTGAACGGGAATACAGTGCACCCCGTCGAGAGCGGTCGGAACGACCGCAAACTCGCGAGACCCGAGAACCATCGTCATATGAGAGCTTCAAGCATCTGGGGGAGTACCTGAAAGGCTTCAAAGGGGTTAGGCCCTTTCAAGGATCGCAGAGTAATATCAAGTTTACCAGCTGGCTCGCTAATTTTGAAACAACAGTTAAGGTACATGACGTACCCTCTAACATGAAGTATAGAATTCTGTGGACATTGTTAGATGACAAGGTCAAAGAGTCCATGACCCCATGTCCACCCGATACTTTTGAGGATCTAGTGACTAGAATCCGACAATTGTACGAGCCACTGCCGGTAACAACGGAGCAATACGCGGAGCAATTCTACAGTCGAATGCAGGAACCGCAGGAAAAACCGCACGATTATATGGCAGCGTTACGCTTGCTAGCGGTTCAAGCATTTCCGTTCGAAACTGGGTTCGATCGAGAAAAGAAGGTGGTTGCTCAGTTTAAAAGAGGTCTGAAGTCTGAGCTGCGCTCTAGAATGGCTGCTCCGCTGGCGGACATCCAATTCTGGCCTCATGTCCGGGAGAACGACCTAATAACCCGAGCTGTACATATCGTAGAGTCGGTTCAGGTGGAGTTGGACCGGGAACAGGCCGTTACGGTCTTTAGTGCCCAAGGTCAAGCTCCACAATGCAACAACGTTCAGCAGGAGAGACCCCAGCAGAACCAGCGGAGCCAGCAGAACCAACAGCAACAATCGCAGCAGAACCAGGGTCGCAACCAAGGTTATCAGCGTAATGACGAGCGACCACCGCCACGTCAAGCACCGGACAGGTGTTGGTATTGCGGGCTAGTGGGACATAGACAGCAACAATGCCCAGACTACCTACAATATCTGAGCCAGAATGGCCAGAACCAGGACCAGAACCAGGCCAGGGGTAATGTCCACACCAGGTACGGTGTGCGTGATCAGGAGGGTAACCCTCCTGCCCGGAGTCGTTATGACCGGGACCAGCGCAATCAGGGCCAGCGGAATCAAGACTTCCGCAGCCAGCAGGACCCACAAAGGCAGCAAGGCCAACAGGCCCAGCAAGGCCAGCAACAGAGGCAGCCGGTGCGGCCGCGCTCTATAAGCAGAGGCTATGTGGGGCCACGCCGGTATGAGGGTTTCCCAGAGCAGGGAAACGAGGAGGCGGGACGCGGGCAGTAGACCTGGACCCGTGTCCCGCACCGGCAAACCCGTCTGGCGGAATGGTCTGTGCGGTGCAAGCAACTAGTACTAACCTTGTTAACATGATCTACTCAATTAAGAACGACCCCTGCTGGAATCGTGGTGGCATCTGGAGTAGTGACTCCGAGAGTGATAGTGATGCCGAACACCTGGAAGG